>CAMOHE010025787.1:2579-24718 GCA_946598075.1 Artocarpus hirsutus | reverse complement strand
GGCCTAAAATTTACACAGTGTAATTTTTTGTCACGCAGTATTTTTCTTATACTGCCGTGGTCAAATCAGTGTATTTTCTATCCTTAGACTGTATAAAAATATTTAACTTACTTTTCGTTCAATTTTGGAGGCCAATCATAACATTTTTCGTATCTGCGTTTTCACTTAGCAGTATTCTTATACTGTTCTGGCCTCCTTTCTACCCCAAGTTAAGGTTCGAACAACCTTTGTGTCCTAGTTTTATTCTAGTCGTTCATTCGTTTATACCACAATTTTACAATTAATTGTGATATAAAATTCATTTTATGGGTATTATTCACAAATTTTTGAGTAATTCAACTCATGAAATCTGTATTTTACCATACCCAATATTTCATCACATTTGCCATAAAATATGCAATCAATGCCGTTTATTCACACTTTATCGTAATTTTATACAAAAATTACAACTTTTTACAAAAATCACATTTTTAAAAGTAAATTCATTAATTGAACCCAATAAAATATTAAGTTTTATTAATGACATTTTTTCGGTCATTACAAGGAGAGGGTGCTAGCACACTAATTCGTTTTTAAGAGAGTCTGTTCGTGTGGATATCTACAGAGGGCGTTGCTTTAAGTAATAACGTTTGAATTCGATCTCGAATATGAAAAGCTCTAGTTAGGGTGTTATCAGAGTGAATTCGCTCTCTTCCTTTCAAAAATCTTGTCTCTTTTGTCATTCTGGTAAGATTCTATGACTTTCTCATCAATCTAATTGAATTGCATGGATCCTGCGAGGGTTTTGTGGGAATTAATTTTGATTTTTCGCTGCTTATTTGAATCACAAAATCTAACAAAACCCAACACAGACTCTCGTAAGAAGGCTTTGTCACTAAAACCCTCCCTCTTTAGAGATTCATTTTTTTTGTTTTATTTTTGAGAATTTTAAAAGGAGTTTCACAGACTGGTTGAAATAAAAATTTTAATTTAAAAATTATAATATATGTGAACTTTACACTATAATAATATTTTGCTTAAGACTATAATCATTGAAAGTTTTCAATTAAGTTGAATTAGTTTTATAAGACTTGTTAAATGCCATTTAATGTACCTCTGAAATTCTAGTTTATTTGTCTCCATATTTTGGATAATTTAAATATTCTTCCTCGTATCTTTTAATCATTCTAAATATTATCTCCCGATTTTTCAAAAGAGTTAAAAAAAGAACCCTTCCATAGTTTATGAAATATCAGAAATACCCTCACTAATTGATTTTTAAATATTTTCCTTCGCATCATTATTATTAAAAAAGTTAATCAGTCGACAAAGGGCAAAGCTCCGCGCCTCCCCTCACAAAAACCTCCAGAACGGAGGGAAAAAAGAAGGCCAGAGTCGCCGACTGCGAAGTTTTCCTTCAACTTTCTCTCTCTCTCTCTACCCGTGTTTGGGATTTGGTAAGAATCTCTTCTTTTTCGCTTTGACTTTACGCGATTTTCTTCTCCTTTGCAGTGTAATTTCACCGTAATCGGAGATTAACTAGTAAGTGCTCTTCTGCTTTTGTTTGGTTCCAGGCTTCGTTAGGTTTTTCGTGTGCTGTTTTGGCCATTTTAGCGACTATAGATTAGCAAATTAATGGTTAAATTTGATTGTATTTTTGGTAGTGCTATCTATATTGGGATGGAACCGAAAACTCAGTAATGTAAATGTTTCTTGTTCATATTGTTATATTGTTGAGGAAGTAATTGTCTTCTATGGTCACACAAGCATCGAATAGCTAAGCGACCATTTGGTTGTTTTAGTTTTAGGAGTTCGACATGGGGTTACCTGTGAAGCGATCGAGAAAGGCGCATGACAGCGACAGTGACAGTGAGTTTGATTATGATGATGATGATATGGAAAACGATGAGCTAAATGTAAGTCACATTTTGGGATTTTATCGACTTGTAATTAATAGTTTTTTTTAATAAATTTACTGTGATGCTTTTTTTTGTTGATTGAAAAAATATGTATAAAATGTAGTCGGAACAAGAAGAAGAAGATGATGATGATGATGGTGAGGAGGTAGAGAGCGAAGATGAGGATGATAGTGGTGGTGGTGGCGATGATGATGCTGATGATGACGAGGAGGAGGAGGGGGAGGATCGGTTGGAAGACGAGGAGGGAGAAGAGGAAGAAGAAGAGGGAAAAGAAGAAGAAAACAGTAATGGACTGAATGCTTTGAATGATGACGCTGAGATGGATGAACTTGAGAAAGAATATATAAATCTCCGTAACCAGGAGCGGTGAGAATTCAAATGCCATGCTCCCTTTTTTCTGCTTTTCCCCTTTTGTTTTGAAGCTTTTTTACGTTCACTCAGTTGCCTGATATGTGTCACAATTAAAATACGAGGATTGCTGCTTGCATTTTGGTTTAGCCAAAAAAAAAAGGAAGTAAAGAGAAAGGATATTTGTTAGCTTATAGAAACAATCTTACTTAGTGGATCCCACACCCTTTTCTTCTCTTCCAAGCAGGGATATCTTACAAAATTTGAAGCGTCACAAGGATGAGGATATTCTTAAAGGACAAGCAGTGAAAAATCAGAAGGTGTGATCTCCTGTATTTTACAATTATTTGAGTCAGTCTTACTTATTTTAGGCATAAAATAGGTCCAATTTTCTGTATGTATAATTTGACTACTTGTTTGAACTAATCTTGTTTTCTTGACCTTATAATAATTTTATAATTTCTTTAGTGAACAATTCGGTTCCCTCTATTTGGGATTTTTGCTGATAATGTTGAAAAATTCAATTTTGATTCTTCGTCCTTGGCGATACCATCTCATAATCTGTGCGGTATGGTTTTGGTAGCAGAAGCAAATTTGGGTTTCCAGCCATACATTTCTTTTTTGGGTTTTCTTCTGTTTCTTAATGAACGTATATGTTGACAAACTTATTACTTTTTTTTTTTGGGTATTCTAAAAGGCTCTTTGGGACAAAACTCTCGAGTTACGATTCTTGCTTCAAAAATCATTCTCAAATTCAAACAGATTACCGCAGGTATGCTGTGGCAGTTAAGTTTTAGTTTTGTGGATTCTAGATGTTTAAACGTATTTAAAAGGTTATCCATTTAATACTGTTTGCAGGAGCCTATTAGGTCTGCCTTCTGTGCGTCAGACAAGAGCCTACATGTAGCGTATTCTGATCTAATTACATCGTCTCAGAAAACTTTAGATTCTCTGTTGGAACTACAAGAGGTATTAAAAGATTATCGTATACCTTGTAGTTTATTGTTGCATGTCTTCCTTCTAATGACATGAAAATGTGCCTGCTTTGTTTCATTAATGTTGTCACATGTCCAGTTCATGTTTCTTTTACGATTACAGGCTTTACTTGAAAAGAATCCTTCTATTCTGCAAGCCACAGATGGTAAGTATGATTCATTGACATGGTGCATAAACATTATTCATCGTAAGTATGAGCAGTAGTTTTTTGTGCTTGATACCAAATTGCCTTGTATCCTTTTGTAATGTTTCAATGCAGCCAGAGGAATTAATTTTTCCGAGAACCCATGAGGGATATAAGAATTTAACCAAATTTTACAGATCTGCTACATCACTGTTTTTCATGTGTGTTCAAATTGTAACCAGTTTCTTCTGCCATAGTTATTTGCCTTGAGTCAGATGTTAAACGATCTGTACTCTCTGTCTTTATTTAGTACTCTTTTTTTGGAAGGTTTATTTATTACTGTTTGGATTGTCCATAACTCCATTTCCATGATGGAAAATGTCACTGCAGCTTCTTTTTTTTTTTTTTTTTTCATCCTGCAAGTGCATGAATTCTCCTTGTAGAAGAAAGTTCACAAGGATATTGACATGGCTTTCTTGTTCCAACTTGGACTTCCTGTTTCAAGGTAAACCTGAACAATCATCTAAGCATTCAAAATCTTCGAAAAGCTCTGATGTGGAGAATGACGAAGATTGGTCTCGAGTATCACAAATGCATCGAAGGTATTCAATCTTCTGGATGTGCTTTTGCTTCGTATCTTAGCGAAAATGATGCAAATGTTAAGATAATAAGTTTTAAATGGTTTATTTAGTTATCTGCTGCACTCCCTCAGTGTATATTAACATTGCCGCACTGCAATTTTTACACGTGCTTAGTTTCAGCTGAGAATCTCCATGTTCTATTTTGTAGAATAGCAGCTTTCAGGAATAAGTCAGTAGATAAGTGGCAAAGGAAGACTCAGGTCACGACTGGAGCTGCTGCTATTAAAGGAAAACTTCATGCATTTAATCAGGTATAGCCCTACGATTGAACTTATAATCATGCTGCCCTGCTAGAGGCACAACAGGATTCAATTTTTCCTTTTCTACTGGCAGAATATTAGCGAACAAGTTGCTGCTTATATGAGAGATCCAAGTAGAATGATCAAGCAGATGCAGCTAAGAAGATCAACAGTAGGAGTATTTGGGATGGTAAGGGAGGTCTAGTTTTCTTTTTACGTTGATTGAGCATATTATATTCTCACCAACTGTTGCAGTACGTTTATCTCATATTTGTAGAAATCTAAGATTTCCTTATCTTGTTTCTCTGCTGCCTATTGATGGCAGGTTCCTGATGGGGAAGCTAATCCAAAGCGAGAGGTAATTCTACTTCTTTGGACATACCTGAGTTAATTAAGCAATACTTGTAATGAAATTCTGTTCTGAAAGTGGAAGTTTGTATGTCAAATACAGTGAAAAAGGAATTTAAACAAAAAAAAGCTTTATATTGTCAAGCTCATAATGTCTATTGCCACAAAATTAGTTAATTATATCAGTCATTTAGTAACAAAGAACATGGTACAGTGCTCAAAATAAAATAATCCTTTTTCTCTTGTAGGAACCACAGTCTGATGGTGGTGTACAAGCTGATGGTGATCCCGAGCTTTTAGATGATTCTGAATTTTACCAGCAATTACTTAAGGAGTTTTTCGAGTCAATTGACCCAACATCTAACGGTAAAATCTTTTGCCATCTCACGACTTTTTAGTTGCTTGTTTGTATCATGCGCTTGGACTTGATCTTTATTTATTTATTTTTTCTAACTTATTGTAGTTCAGATGCATGCAATGGTAATCCGGCATATGCAAAGTTGAACTATCCTTGGTTTTATGTGCTTTGACATATAACATGGCTATTTTTTTAAAAAAGTTTATTGGACTCTATCCTTAGTTGATGAAATACGGTTATTAATTATTATTATGGTTATTATTGTTGTTATTATTATTATTTTATTATTTTCTAACTGTATACGCATTGACATGTAGTGATTCCTATTAGTACTGGTTGATATATTGCTCTGTATACAAAGGACAGAAAGGCTTTGTTGTCGAGCGATTTTCTATTCCTGCAGAAAAAAATAACCGTGTTACATCAATTCCATTATATAAGTTAATTATGCTTAGCTGTTATTTTCTCCCTGAAAATAGGATTTGCTACTTTACCTTTAGAGAGGATTATTTTATGTCTTATTGTTTCAATACTTTTAAAAACTGTACTTGGTTCTCTGGGAAGCTATTACCAAGGAGTTGTTAATCAGCAATCGCTAATATTACAGAACAGAATACAATTGGCATTGTATTTCATGATCTTGATATTTCTCTATTTCAACTGCCCACAGAGACGGCCTTCTATGCTGTGAAAAGGTTTCAAACGAAGAAAAGGAAGATTGTTGATAGACGTGCGTCAAAGGGTCGCAAGATAAGGTATTAACAATTATTTGTTTCCCATCTTTAGTTGCTCAAACGTTATGTAAGTAAACCCAATCTCAGGTTCTTGACGCTAACATGGCTGTGAGTTTATAATATGTTAGATGCAATGTTTTAATTTTAATTGCAATAGAGGTGACAAACAGGACAATTTTTTAACGCCTATCAATTAAAAAAAAGAAAACTCACATGTCACATATGTTGGTACTAAAAATTTTGGATTAGAGTTTGTGTCTATTAACATTATTTATGTTGAGTATTAGGAATCCCGGTGTACTTTTTTTTCTTATTTCTCGTGTTGTAATTTGTACCGATTCAGGTATCATGTTCATGAGAAGATTGTGAACTTCAAGACTCCTGTGCCGGCATATATTCCTCCTATGGCTCCTAAATTATTCGAGAACTTGTTTGGACTGAAGACCCAGAAGCCAGCTTCTGCAGAATAGTGGTGCTGGATAGTTTTGTTAGTCGTAGAGTCTAGGTTACAGGCTCTGAAAAATTTTGTAATATTTGCGATACTTGTTTGTAATATTAGTTTTACAATTATCCCTTTCTGCATAAAATTTTATAATGAGAGTTAAGATTTCTATTAGGAAGTGTCTGTTGATTGTAGGTCAGAATGAAGAGCTCTATTCCTACATTTTCTTAATCAGGGTAAATTTTGGTTATTAAAATTATCAAATTTTCTTGAAGAAATTAAGTAGTTCCAAAAATTGGAAACAAGAACACAAAAAATTAGATTCAAAGGGTGGCGGCAATCAGGAACCAACGCCTGCCCCCCATTGTGATGGTGACCAACTTCTCTGGCAGGCCCCATTGCAATAACGTGAGATCCCCTTTGCCCCACTTTGTGTGATGTCTACAATCACCCCTCACCCGGTGCATGAAGACTTTTAGGGCGTTTGGTTAGGTGGTTAGAATTAGGGCGTTTGGTTAGGTGGTTAGAATCATTGGTTTGAACTATTTGTACTGTAGCATATAAGAGCTTTATACCATAGCAGTTTTTTTAATTGTTACTGTAGCATATGAAAGTTTTACACTGTTTATAACTGAGAAAGTGGTTTAGATCACAACTGTTGAACACAACTGCCAAACACTTCTTTTGTATATGGCTTTGAATCTTTGCTAAATGAGCATTTTATTTCAGCCGATTTTCCTAAACGGATAGGCTGGACAGAGAGACTGAAAATATTTCTATCTTTGTTTTGGTTAGTTCTCTTAAACGGCAGAGTTTGAAAACAAGTTCTCTACTTTTTTTGGCCGGCCAATTGGCTCCCAAAACCAGCAAGCTGGACGTAATTGTGTTTAAGAATTTTTACCGAGCTCATTTTGTTCTGTTTGAGCAACATATCAACGTTTTAAACCCTTTAAGGGCTAGAATATGATTTAAAAAATTTATGTTTAAGCATGCTAGCAGGTTGTGTGAATTTATTTGCATGTCATAAGCATGCTTGCAAAATTAGGCTATTAGTCAAATTTAACATAATGCCAATCGAGTATCGATATAGTATTCCCAGTTCCCCCTACTAGCTTTCATGATAATTTAAAATGTTAAGATGCTTGTGATTGAGGCTCTGTAAGCGTTGGAGGTCCCGGTAGATTGTCTCATTACAAGGTAGGATTCGTTATCCTTTCTTTTGGTAGCGATGTTTTTCATGATATTTGGCCTCAAATTTTAAAGCATTTGAAACAAATGGTTTCAATCCTGTATTTTAGAAAACGATTCTAATTGTTTCCAAAAAGTGTTTTTGAAATAGTTTTTGCTCGAATTTTACTATTCTGAGTGAATGTTTGAAAAAGTTTTCAAGCATTATATGGAGTGTATACCAACAAATTTTTATTCTTATTTTTAGATAATAAAAATTTTACTATTCTTGATCACTTGAGCTTGGTATTCAATGTACTTAAAACAATTCACACACAATTGAGCTAGAATCAACCGGCCAAAAACAAATACAATATCTTTTTTTTTTTTTGGTTACAATGATAATTTGAAATGTTTAGTTTTTTAAAAGTATTTCCTTGTTTTAGAAGGAAATAAATGAAATTGAAATGTGACCAAACTTGCAGCATCTAGGAGAACTTTGTTTCCAATGATGGCTATGAGATCCTCTTGGCTTATGAAGCCTCAACTGATTATCTCCAGCTCAACAAAGTCTGACTAACGCCAAAAAAAAAAATGATCAATTTAGCCGAAAAAAGAAAAGGGAGAAAATCTTTAACTGCGCTCAACACCATTCAATCGTTGGATCTTCACATGCAGCGATTGGCGCAAATCTACACGTGTCAGCTTTCCATTCGTACTAACCAAAACACAGCGTATTCCTTCTTCCAACGCGCGCAAAATGCATGAAACCAGCCATACTACCATAAACAGACAAAAACGATTACCCAACAAAGAAATTTAAAAATATATATTTTCTATATCCAGTTATATTTTGACACGTATTAACTTTCGTGTTTTACCGGTGACTCTATCATCAACCCCTTATCAGCTACAAAAGAGCCAACCTCGGCCTCGTAAGATTCTCTAGAATTTTCAACGAAATAAAAAATAGGAGGCCAAAGTCGCCGACTGCGAAGCTTTCCTTGAACTTTCTCTCTCTATCTCTACGCGTGTTTGGAATTTGGTGAGAATCTTTTACGTTTTTCTCTTTGAATTTATGTGATTTCCTTGTCCTTCGACGGTGTAATTTCACCGAAATCGGTGGATAATCAGTAAAGTTCTTTTCTTTTCTGGTTTTTGTTCGGTTTCGCTGTTCCTTGAAGATTTACCTTAGGGTTAGGGTTTTGGTGTGCTGTTTTCGCGATTTTAGAGACGATCGGTGCCGGATTCTCGTAGATCTGATAGTTTGGTAAGTGGTTTGGAAGAAAGTTCGCGTTTTTTTATGTGTTGATTTTGTTGTTCAGTTTATGCGGTATTTTTTGCGTTAAATTGTTTTGATTTCTAATGTTTGGTTTAAATCTGTTGGGATATGTGGTTTCTCTGGTGTGGATGGTTCTTTTGGTAGTTTTTATGCCCGTAAAACGAAGAAAAGCGAAATTGAAGCCCAAAAAAATGGGGGATCTTTGTTTTAAAGGCTACGAGTCTCGGTGTTTGTATTTATTTGACCATGTGTTTGGATGCTGGAAAACTGGATTAAAGAAGTGGGAAGAAGGGGGAAAGGAAAAAAATAAGAATTTGAAACCCTAGATAATTGGGATTTTGGGATGTTTATTCGTTTGACCATGTGTTTAGTTGCCGAGAAGCAGGAAAATGAAAGTTGGAAGGGTGTTTTGGGTTTTTTTTTTTTTTTTTTTTTTTTGCAGGTTATTGTTATTATTATTATTTTTCTGTAGGGTGAAAATCAGATCTTGACTAGTTCGTATCTCCTCCTCAGGTGTTCCATGGTAACAAAACACAGGGCTGATGATATTACTCCCATGTAGTTGAGTCATTTCCTTTTTTCTTTGTAGTATTGTATCAGTTGGCTTGGCTACTTTGTTTTAGAAATGTTCCTTAAAATCATGCACATAACTTCTCTTTAGGTACTAACCTTTTTTAAGTTCGTCTTTGTGTTTTTTGATTGTTTTTGAAAGCTGACTCTGAGAGTTATCACACATCGTCTTGGCTTATGAAAATGATTTGCCTTTTGGTTTGTTTGCTTCTGTTTTTTCCTTTTTTTTGGCTATTTAAATTGTTTGTTTTCCAAAATTCTAGTACTTATTGGAGCTGCTGCACACATTACGAGCCTTTTAAAAATTTTCTTTTAGGCCTCTTATATTGATATGGTCATTTTTTGTTGGGAGCCAGTTTATAATAGGTGTTGTGTTACTGAATTTTTCTTGCAGTAGTAAATATAGTTCAACATGAGTCGTCCACAGGAACCACAAAGACCTTTCTTTCCTTTTGCAAATCCTTTCCGGATGATATCCAACAGGGGTTCACAGCTGTCTCCAAAGCTGCTTCTACTGTTGAATGCCTTCGAGGAAACTTTGGCTGGGAGGATGACAAAGCTAGACCCAATAAACAAGGGTGATGTTCTTAGCTTGTCATGGATGAAGCTAGCAATGGATTCAATTTCTGAAACTTATAATGATATAAAAATCCTTATAACTAAGCTTGAGCTTCCTGTTTGTGACTGGGATGATAAATGGATTGATGTGTACTTGGACATCAGCGTGAAGTTGCTGGATATGTGCATTGCTTTTAATTCAGAGCTTTCACGTTTGAACCAGGGACATCTCTTTCTTAAGTGTGCATTGCATAATCTGGAGTCAACCTCTTCACGGCAGTTGGCAAGGGCCTGTTCTTCATTTGATGGCTGGAGGAAGCATAGCAATACAAAGAATCCTAGGCTTAACAACTGCTGGACCATTTTAGACAGCCTTGTGGACTCCCTGGATCTTCCAAAGGTTAAGAACTCTGCAAAAGGGAAGATTTTGATGCGTGCTATTTATGGAGTTAAGGTGGAGATAGTTTTTGTTTATAGTGTCATTGCTGCTGCCTTTTCTGGTTCTGTGGAGAAGCTGTTTGATTTGAATGTTGCTGAGACATACTTGTGGGCGCGAGCTTTTAAGGACCTGCAGACTAATGTGAATGGGGAACTTAGAAATGCATCTTTGAGTGGGAAATCTATAGTGTTGAAAGAGCTGGAAGCAGTTGATGGTACTGTTAAGAGATTGTATCCTGCAGTCCAAGTAGGGGTTGCCGCTGATCATGTGAATGTCTTCCAGAGCTCTGTTATGGAGTTGAAACTGGTAGTTGAGAGATTCTCAATGGGACTAGATCTTGCTACAAAGGAAGTGGATGGCTTTTTCGATATAGTGTTGTCTGGGCGGGATGCTTTGCTCTCAACTCTAAGAGTAGACGGAGGTAAAGTTGAGGCAAAGCTAGCGGGGAATGTAAGGCAGATTGTGAAGTGATTAGCGGTGGGGCTTAATCGTCTCATGTACACAGAAGTTGTTAGGCATGGGGTTTTCTGGTTTCTTATACTGGAAAGTATATCATCTTGTATGGCTTATAGTATCGGGTATGGTGTGAGTTGTAAGGCATGTTATATTGCAATTGTATTGTTCGATATGTGTAGGCTGTACCTGAACTGGCTTCAATATATGAAAAGGTCCTTAATGTTTGGTGAAAAATACAATCACTTTTTTCTTTTCCCTTTTTTTTTTTGGCAATTATATAATCGTTATGGGTTCTAAAGTCTGAACTTGTACTGTACAGTCAGGCGTCAAGAACTTCTATCCGTTTATTTATTCTTAAACAAGAAAAAGTCTTTTTATTCATTCAAACAAATTTTTCCCTAAACAAGTTCTTAAAAAGTAGTGTAGCACTTGGATGAAGTGCTTGGAAAATAAGTATGTTATTTTTGTGTCTCTTCCAAGTAAATACGAGGAAAGGAGTAAGTCGAGGACAAGAAAAATAAAAGAACAAACTGTGTCTAGACGCCATTTGCTTACATGCGTTTTCAATATAGCACAATCCCTGATTTTCTTATATTATGTTTCTTCCTTTACTGATTGTTTGGGAAAGAAGTTTCTTCTGAATCTGCATTACAATGAGGGAATTCCTTCATGAGGCAGAAACCCACATGCGTCTCTTCATACGTGGACATCGGTCGAACAAACTGCCCTACTTCAAGTTGGGTATAAAACTCACCCTAAAATTTGTTAGATAATTTGTTAGATTAATTGTTACAAAACGTGGATGAAATGGGATGGACCTATTAAATGCAACAATAGTTTGGCGTTAAATTCAATGCCTTTACCGACACAACCATCCCAGTTCCCACGTTGCAGTGATTTGTCTGATGTGTTCATTTAACTTCTATATATATATATATATATATATATATATATGAATTTTGTGATTCGGCAAGAAAAATAGGCAGGGTTATCACTTGTACCACATTAGAATAATACCAGATTAAGATAATATGACTATTCAATGAATCTTATGAATATCTAATCCTTAAGAACCATGTCCTAAATAATTTCTCATATGTTTTTCATGCCAATATATGTCAAGTTTTCAGCAAATATTCCTGATTGTGGTACTCGACTTATCAAATTTTGCCACATGTTAATGAATTTGTGGGTGAAACAAGAGTTGTGATGTTGATTGGTACCAACAATTTTCTTACATTCTTGTAAGCTATTGTTCCACCTCCGGTGCATATCTGGGTGAACCAAACGGCGAAGTAACCAAGATTATTTGACTTTCTGGTAATTACATTTTATTTCCACCTTTTCAAGCAAAGCGAGGTTTCCAACTGTACTTTATATAGGGGAACAGTGCGATTTCAGTTCCAAAAAAGCCATAACAGATAACGTTAGATTCGTACTGTTCCGGACTTTAGGCGGGACATGTTGGTTAGCATACAAGCTTAGGTGTTGATCAATGCATAGATAGAAAAGCCCACACGGCTTGAAAAGGCACGTAGAAAAGTGCCAAATAATTTTACTATTGGCATTCTAATACTAACCAAAAAAAAAAAAAAACACCATGGTGTATTAATAAGCCGCATGTTGTGTAAATGCAAGAATATGTAATATTATTGATGTGTTAATACAGGCATAATGAAGACATCCATCGTATATTAATAGGCCACATGATTGTACATAAAATCATAGTATGAAATATTGCTAGTGAAAAAATAATACCAAGCTAAGTATAAAGATCATTTGAGGTTCCTTGAGTATAACTAGTACCGTAGAGGTTCTTTTCTTCAGTCATCATATGTTGTTGTTTGATGGATGAAGCTCTTTAAATTAGCAGGAACTTCACTTCGCAACCGACTCGACTTGGGCTAAGGGAGATAAAAGCTACCGGTTAATATGTATGTTTCTTAGATATATGTGCAACCATAGCTATATCTATACAAATATTTATGTACTATATATAAAGCATTTTTTTATATATGTGGGTGTATAAATACATGCTATAAATATATGTTGTATATATTGGCTAAATATATAGCATTATATATATAGTACACGCGTTGAACCCATCAACATATGCATTATCACCACAATGTACTATTTTCTTGAGAATCTCTAGCTGAAAATTTTGTTTCGTTTTTTTTCCTTTTTTTTTTTCTCTGGTGATCTTGACAAAACACATAGAAGTTGCAAAGAAACGATAGTGACACGAATTGAGTCTGTTGATAGTAACCAATGGGTTCCCTCCTTTTCTTGAGAGACATATCATTGAGACCAATAGTCGCCTCCGAAGATTAGAAAACCTACAGCTTTAGACTTTTCCATTTGATGTTTGGTAGGACGGAAAATAGGCTTACATATTATATACATTATATATATATATATATATATATATATTCCCCACGAAACATATGTTTGCACTTATATAATATGCGTACATACATATGCTACATATGCACTCATATATAAAACATTAAATATAAATAATACGGACGTGTTTATGTTGAGTGTTCACGCCAACGACCAAGAAAAACTAGTCATGGGTAAAAGTCTCGTCTCTTACCAAGCTCCAATTATTCTTCTTTGATTCTACAAAATTCTTGTCTGGAATAGTTCATCAAGGACTTTTTTTTTTCTGTTGGGTTTTGAAAATTTGTTTAAATTATTTTCATTTTTTAATGAGTTAATTACATAACTATACCTTCTAGTTTTCATTATTTCTTTATTTCTTAATATGTCTCTCTGTTTTTAGAAACTATAAAAGTATCATTTGAATTTGAAAAATTTATTTTAATTTTATAGTTTGTAGATTTTTTTATTAAAAAGCCATGAGTATGATATAAATATATTTTTAATTAAACCTAATTTGTTTATTAAATATATGTTTCTTATCAAGAAAATTTTTTAAAATTTAAAAAGTCAAAAAACTTAATGTATTTTTTTTGTGTGAAATTAGGTGTTTTATGCTAGGATTTTTATAATGTCTTTAATATATAAAATATTTACTATAACTATTTAGGAGTTATGTTATTTTGTCAATTTTTTTCTATTTATAAGTAAGAAATTAAAATAAGTTTTAAAAATTTAAAAGATAACTTTATAATTTTTAATAATAGAAAGACAAATTAAGAAATATTTTAAAATTATAAGGTATAATTATATACTTAACTGTTTTTTTAATAATTTTCATGGTCCACCATTACATCGTATGGCATTCACACTGCCTTTGGTTGGAGCACGCAAGACCGGGCTTTGGAAGTGGTGGTGGGTCAACATCCAATTGTATTAAAGTCTCCGCAACAATTCAAAACTTGTTTGGGTGGGCGCTTTTAATTGTGGCAAGAAGAGGACCACAAAATACAACTTGGAATTCAGAAATGCACAATGCGTGCTCTTGAAATTGATACTTATTTCTCATGGGGTGTTCGACAACAGTATTGTCAAGCACATGGAACCTTTTTTTTTTTTTTTTTTTTTTGGTTTTGTAACAAGGAAGCAAGTCGAATGTAACATTTAATGCGGTGCACCGTATTTATTGAACGTTATGCTAAAGTAAATTGAGTGCTACACAAATGGTATACAAATAGTGTTATAATATCGAATGAAAAATATTACATATGTTGGACTGGTATAGACTAAGGAAACACCATTGTATGATGTCAAAATCTCGAGTATATATAAGAAGCTTTTTACACAAGTGTACAAAATCATATAGTGGTGTATTTTTCTTTTTTATTAAAATCACATAAAAAATGCAAAACTAATATAATTCAAACATAGTAGTGTATTTTTTTTAATTAAAATCACATTTAAAACGCAAAACTAATATGATTAGAACTCTTTGTTAATGGGGCTCAAGTTTAAATAGTTTATAACTAGTGCCTGCTCAACTCTCTGGCAATTTGGTCAATTGCTTAAGGCCTTACCATGAGTTGAGGCTTAGGTCCCCAGCCACTGATTTAGCCTTGAATTTATGACTTTAATTGTTATTTTATATTAAAATTTTCCCAAAAAATAAATACTAATCTGTTAAAAATTTTAAAGAATGGAAAGTCGCAGCAAATTCTTGGAAGTTGAAGTTGAAACAAAAAGAGCCTAATTTTTGAACGTTGGTACTTGACAGATTTACTTTGCAGGTTCAAAATTAAACAAAAATATTTTGATATATGTTAAATGCTCTATTGTTGCACTGCGACACTCCATTTTCTAAATATCAAATAGCTTTTTTCTGGAAGTATGTTTTTTTTGAAGTGATTATTAAATATTATTATGTTCTCTCTCCAACGTTTTTTTCTTTTGTGATGTCAAAATGACTTATTTGTGGAAGCATGAACAAAATTAAAATCTATTATTAAGAAGTGCCATTGATTGTTTACTCATAAATATTTAGTGAAATCATCTCCAAACAAAAAAAGGATAGTAAAATATTGATGATAGAAAAAAAAAAAAAAAAAGAGAGAACATAGTAACGATGAAGATTTTAATAATGTGATGGTTGATGGATGTAAGAAAAAAAAGGGGAACATATATGTTGGGCAACGGGCGGAATTAGAAGTTTTTGTTTTGGGCATTGGGAAAAAAATTAGGGATAATTTGTACTTAATATAGATGTAATTTTATGTTTTTATTATTAAGTGAGGACACAAAATATTTTTTCTTTTTTAAAAAAGAGTACAACGATATATTTTATTTTTTTTAGTGATGGCACAATTATAATTTTTCTTATAAAGTAGGAGCACAATTAAAACCTCAAAAACTAAAACTTCAAAAGTTATGTGGGGAGCTACTTGTTAAGATAGATACCCTTAAAATATGTGATGTTTTTGTAAAGGACATATTTATAAATAAATAAAGTAATTTCTTTTTTTTTTTTGGAAAATATAAAGCAAATTTCTTACTATATTATTTTTGAATACTTTATGAATATTATTAAAATTCTGTAACTATCTATTGATTTTAGAAAACTTTTTTCATAAAAATAGCAAAAATGTAATTATGGTGCGGAACGTATGTAACAAATATTTTCTCAAAATTTTTGTATAACATGGTATAGATTATATTAATTTAATGCTATATATATATATATATATATATATATATATATATAACTTTGCTTATCCGGATAAAGACAAGAGACTATAAATTTTCTAACAGATTAGGGACATTCTCTATTTCCAACCACCATCTTCTCACCTAGTCCTCGACACCAGATGAATGAATGGGTGGGTGTAAGAGGAACTAAGGTTTTTAAGAATTATTCTATTAACTTTTAGTCACCCATTAATCTCAATATATGTACAAAATATGTCTTGAGATGAATAACTTTTCTCCTCTCCCTTTTCTCTCTCTATAGGTCTAGTGAGGGGTTTTTGACAGAGTCTTCTTCGTCTCTCCAAGACTCACAATTGTTTATAGAATGAATAGAATAGGCTTTTATTTATAGAGAATATGAGACCCATTTAATTTTTGAAGCTTCTCTTATTTAATTTAAATATTAATTATTTAATTAAAATAAAAGTCACAACTTTTCCTTTCCTATTAGAATGATAGGCGCTACATATAGATACTCTATCTGTGTGTGTGGCGCCAACTTGCAAATAAGAGAGAGAAAAATACTTTTCATATTTGAATTAAATTATATTTATCCAAAAAATAAAAATTTTAAATATGAAAACTTGGTGAAGGCTTTGGACTTCACCGAAGACTTTTCCCTTTTATTATGTGCACCATACATAGTGGGACCCACCTACTGAGTGTCTTCCGACATTAATTACTTATTATTTTCATAACTTATTTATTTAAATGATGTTTAACTTAGAATTCTATAATTCTAACTTAATTAAACAAACCAATAATTCCATTTGTCCAAACAATATCTATAAAGATGGTGGGGGATTAATGGAATATAATTTCAAGCTCCAATAAAACCAATATATTGATTGAACTATTTGATTAATATGTTACTCTTCTATTCATTCCGATGTAACTCCATTAAATACTTATAATTGCACTCTTAAAATTATAGATATATAATTATTCATTTTTTAAAATTGTCCATTTGATATAGTTATTATATATAAGCTGATCTTCCATAAATAATTCATAATTAGAGCTCAGTAAAATCTTTAACTTCTCTAATTACTTCTTTATCCTTAAGTATTATTGATTCTCTAATGAATAATAAATTCATAAACTTAATCACGAATTGAACGCTCATATAATTCAAGCCTCGAATCAATACTCTAAGAGAATTATTTATCTGCTTTTTGTAAGAAAATAAATGAATTTCATCTTGTAACATTAACATTCTCGGCAACTTATTTCATTACACCTCCAAAATTCAAGGGATGGGATTGCATTTTCGAATTCGTATTAAGCAAATCAAAAGACATAAATCCATAAATAAGAATCTGTTAATAATGTAGAATTAAGATCATATTATATATGACTATCGGTCGATATGATTAGAACATATTATGTTTAATGGAAATTATAATACATTCATATAGCATCATTAATCACGGATATTTTTAGGGAAGAATGGCACGCTTTTTTTTTTTTACATCGTAGACTTTTGAAAGCAAAATACTATTTATTTAAATATTTAACAAAAGAGAAAGCAGGCCAACTCTATCTTCTTTAATTTTCTAAAAAATCTACGTGATTGACTCACCAAACTCGTGACTTCTCTTCGCTTTCCTCTAGAGGAAAATAAAACCCTTGAAAATTCATGCAAACACAAATCCAAATATCACCTTGACCTACATATGGAAAAGCTAAATTCTAATATTATACTTGGTAAGATGCATGAAAAATGGAAAAGAAGAAGGGAAAAAATTAAAAAAAGAAAAAGATGAGCAACGTAATTGGAAGGAAAGAGTTCTTCTTCAAAGAAAGGAGAAATATTTAAACATAACAATAATAAAAGGATAGTAGCGTGATTGGGGTCAAAATTATCATTTGGAATCTTATTTGTAGATCTAAGGGATTCAAATACAAATCTAAATGTTAAAAACACGATCCTAATAGTAGATTATATATATATATATATATATATATATATATATTCGGGAAGTCTTGTTTTTGATGGTTATATATAGAAGTCTATATTTATGAATAATAGATATCATCGGATTTAAATAAAAAAATAAAAAAAGAATGTATAGCTCTACTAGTATATTTACCGTAGGAGGAAAATTTAGATTTATATATATATTTTTATTTTCAATTATCTTTCTATCAACCAATTTAGTATTCCTTTTTTCTCCATAGCTCTTGATATCGATATCTTTATTTTCATTTTTTCAATTTATCACATATAAATTAAATGCTACATTAATTTAATGGCATGTTTACTTATCAAGACTAAAGAATTGAAGTCAATTTCTAGTTTATTTATTCTTTTTTGTCGTAAAATAAAAGTGGAATTAGTGACCTCAAAAGATTTGAGGATCAAGAAATTAGATTGACAATCTCTAATTGCGATCTCTTTGGATTCCAAGTCATCTTAGCTGATTTAGTATCTAAATATTGGGTAAGGAATTTCCTAAAAAAATATATTGGGTAAAGAAAAAAAATAATGTAGTTACAACATTTTTTTGCATTTATATACTTTTTTTTAGTAGTCATGATTACAATTAACTTTAAAATAAAAACAGTAATTACAACAAATTTAGGATTAATTAAAAAAATTCTCCTCAACTATAACACTTGTAATAGTATATCCCCAAACTTCAAAATGAAACATTTGTTCTATCAGATTTATAAAATATTAATAAGTAAACTCCTTGAATTATGATTTTGAACCATTAGACAGTTAGCTTACACCGGTACAGTTACGTGAAAATAAAAAAAAAAGATCATTTGTTTTAAAATTTTTTAAGGTTTTTTAGTTTATCTTTCTAACAATTAAAAATTTTAAATTACATCAATTTTTTGATTCAATTTAGTTTTAGACATAATATAGTTACCAAAATATGTCTATATTATGTACTAAAACTTAAATATGTAACAAGTTTTACTAAAAGTTCTAACGGAAAGAATTTTTTTGTTAATATTTCATAGTCGTTTGAAGTTTAAGAGACACAGTGTTATAAGAGCTATAGTTAACGAGAATTTTTGTAATTAATGCTTTGTTCTTTTATTTTTTAATATTACAAAGTCAGAATTATTATTACTTGGCTAATGTGTATACAATTTTTTATTTATTGTAATAAAAGAACTTATTCTAGTTTTTATACTTTATTTGCTTTTTATTTCATTTTTCCCCAAAAAAATAGTTAACAACTTATATTTTATATTTTATTTGCACTTTATTTTAGTTTTTTTTTTCCAAACCATATTTTTGCCCCCATGACTTTAGGTTTGTCATCTTGCGCCCCAAACTTTGAAAACTGGTATGCACACCTTTTGAACTTTAAAACGTTAGCAAAAATGTCCCTTTTGTGACATTCCGCCTATAAAGTTTTATTTTTGCCTTTTGAACTTTAATAACTATATCATCTTACCTCTTGAACTACAAAACTTAGTATCTTTAGCCCCTAATCTTTTTTTTTGATTTTCTTTTCTAGTTAAGAATTTTTCACACAAGTCAAAACTTAAATTTCTCACCTAAATAGTACTTTTTTTAACTATTTAACGCCCATTTTTTGTTAAAAGTATTTTGTATAGGCCTATGCATATATACAATAAATTTGAAATGGATATATATATATATATATATATATTATTTGCTTGCGTGTTCTTTTATTTTTTTGGGTTTAATATATTTTCTTTTCTTTCGTTATTTTTTCTTGTTACCAAATTAGAAGTAATTCGATAAAGAAATTAAACATACATTTTTTATTAAAGCATTTTATATTTATAAGTTTCTTTTTTTAAGTATTTAGATGGTCTTTCACTTACCACCTAAAACCTAAAACATAGAGGAGTTTGGAAAAAGGACAATAATAAGAGAAGGAGGATAAATGTCAATAAATCTTGCGTTTTTTAAGATCTTCTTTTTATTTCCAGACATGTCTTAACTTTATTTCAAAAATCTTTTGTTTTAAAAGACAGTAAAAAGAGACAATATTTTATTTCCAGACATGTCTTAACTTTATTTCAAAAATCTTTTGTTTTAAAAGACTTTAAAAAGAGACAATAATAAGAGGAGGAAGGTGAGTATTAGGAAATCTGTTGTGCTTTTTGATAAAAGTTAAAAATATCAAAAATAAAAAATTTTTATTTCCTGATATTTTTAACTTTTTTTTTTAAATCATGAATTTTTTAACAATTATGACACATTTTTTATGCCCATATTTGTTATAGTATGTCATAGGCCTAATATATAGACTTATATATATATATAATCTTCACTTCTTTTCATACAGTTTATTTTTTATTTTTTTTTTATTTTTATGCCAAATAGATGTCGTTTCTTTTGCTTATAATGCACTTTTTTACTAATTGTAATGCATTTTTTTTGTTTGGTAATTAAACTGTACTACATTTTCGTTGAGTATTTGATAGTTTTTTAGCTATAATAGTCTTCTACTTTAAAAAAATACATACACACAAAAAGTCTAGCAAGAAGAGAATAAATACCAGAAATATGGTGAAATATCTCCTTATTATAAAGTTTTGGCCCTCACTTTCTTCCACATTAACTTAATATGCACAAGGATATAAAAAAAAAAGACAAAATAAAAAAAGATGGGTTAGAATTGTTGGCTTAGTTCATAGTTTACGATTCTTAGGTGAGTAATTTGAGTTTTAACTTGTGTGAAGAACTAAAAAAAAAAAGAAAAAAGTTAAGGGGATAAAAATACCAATTTTTGAAGTTTAGGGGCGTAAAATGACATATTTATTAAAGTTTTAGGGGTAAAAGTAAAATTTTATGGACATAATATCACAAAAAGGAGCATTTTTGCTAATATTTTAAAGTTCAAGGTGTATGCATGCTAGTTTTCAAAGTTTAAGGGACAATGTAGCAAACTAACCAAAATTCGGGGGTTAAAATAAAATTCATTCTATTAGGGTAATTGTTTTAATTATAATTTATATTATTACAATAATTCTTAATTTATTTTTCTTAGAAAAATGATCCACTGATAAATAAATTTACAAATTACACCAATTCATTTCGATTTTGGATAGAAAGATGTATTGAAACCAAACGGTATCAAATTTGATGAATTCCCACCAGGAGTTGACCCGAACTCACCATGCAAATGCCAACAAGGTATTTATTTATTTATTTATTTTTATAATAAAATTGTCTCATTCGAGGGAAAGGGGAAAAAAATTCCAAAGTAATCCAAGAAAATAAGAGGGAAAAACAGAAAGGAAAAGAAATAACAAAAAAAAAAAAAAAAAAAAAAACCCTCAAGGAAAAGTCCCATTTCCCTCACGGGTCAGCCAAAGTGTTCCAGTTCAAAAAGCATCCTTGGAATTGAAAGTTCACAGTTCACAGTTCACACGTCGACCACAAGCGTTTTCGATAAATCATGATTCAGACTATTTTTTCGGTCATAATTAATATAAAACTTTTATACATCACAATAAAAAATAATTACTATAATATAATACTTTTAGCGGGCGTCTCTCGTTTTGTTTTCATTTGAAAGACCTTAAAAAAAAAAAAAGAAAAAAAAAAGGATATAAAGAAATGGCAAAGACCTTCATACCAACCGACAAACTCTCTTCGGAGTCGCCGTTCGTTACTTCTCCTCCGACTTAGCTCTCTTCTTCTCTCAATTCCTGACGCGTTAATCTCACTTGGGTCGTTTCAGAATTCCCGAATCGCGGCTCGAATCTTCCATGGATTCGGGCTCTGCTTCAGCGGAAAGCAACATCCGAGGAACGCCCACTCATGGAGGGCGATATGTACAGTACAATGTGTACGGAAACCTCTTTGAAGTTTCAAGGAAGTACGTCCCTCCTATTCGCCCTGTTGGGAGAGGTGCTTATGGAATTGTTTGGTAAGAAAGAAAATCTGATATCGTTTTCTTGCTTTGATATTTTTCGTTGTTTTAATTCTAATTTCGTCAGTTTTGTTAGTAAGCTAGCAAATAAAGAAATAAATGAATATCCGTTGACTTGGTTGTAGAAGCAGGGCGAGCTGTTTCTTTTAGTTGAGCATGAATTAGAGTAGTTTTGTTTTTTGTGATTCTTGAGGATCTTTGGGCGGTGTTTAGATAAGTTGGAACCATCTTGATGTATATTTCTTTTGTGGGTATTGATTTGTTTTATTATTATTGTTTTCTTCTTCTGTGAACCTGAATTAAGTTGTAGGATATTGTGGTGTGAAGTCTTGTTGATTGTTTGAGAATTTTTAGCTGCGAAGAGTGCAACAGAAGTTGAAAAGAGTTGAATTTATGGTGGAAGTCTAGTTCCTATTAGGGTTCTTTATATATATATATATATATATATATATGTATATGTATATGTATATATATAAAGAGCTTCAAAGCTGGTTTTTTTTTTTTTTTTTTTTGGTTTTTTTTAATTATTTTTTTTATTC
>CAMOHE010025786.1:0-14510 GCA_946598075.1 Artocarpus hirsutus | reverse complement strand
GCTTTAAAGGTTTGTGCCAATTAGCAAAGGGATCTAGATCCGACCTCTATGTTACCTTTGTACAATCATACCTTTCCATTTTGAAGGAGGATGAAAATGTATATAAGCGACCTCCTACTATAGTACACTACTATATCTCTATAAACAATGATGATTGAGAAGCTTTTGTAAAGTATCGATGTTTCGTCAAATTCCAACTACTATCAACTAACGCAAGAAAAATAAGAGCAGAAAATGAATACTGTTCTATGGTTGGCTGAGTCAGATATAGAGGCTTAAGCAATTATTGGTACATTAATATCTTACTCGTATTATATATATCAATTATTCTATCATTAATATGTACTAACATAGCATAATATAGTTAGTTGAGACAGACATGGGTAAAATTACGGGAAGAGTTGTGGGTAAAATCACGTCAAAGTCCTAATACACAGTTTAAAAATCTAAGAGTAGCAAAAATTAGGAACTTGATTGTAAGTTTATTGAACTCAAATTATTAATATGTAATTTAATACCTATTAAAGGATATTAAGAATAATATGGTTTGTTGTTGTTTTACAAGATGAGTGCACGATGCAACAAAGTCAAGGGACATTTCAATCCATTGGTAACGATGACATATTGACTAAGGCACTAGGGAAACTAGAATATTTAGGATGTGTTCATGGTCAATCAAACTATTGAGCAGTCTCGATACTTCGACCTCCAACCAGGTTCAAAATTGAATTCCCAAATGTTGAAAATGCATATGAAAATTACATAACTACGAGGTCTTGTGACCACGCTTATTTCCTACGGACATGCCAGATCAACAGATGATAGCATCTCAAAACATAACAGCTTCAAGGCTAACTGTAACCCTCCCGACAATGTAGCAGAAGCTTCACAAGCTCCAGAAGTCCAATTGTCACCTCATCGTCAAGAGCCTAAATAATATAAAGAATACAAGCTCTTTATTGACGATAGAGTTAACGGTGGATGTGCACTTGTTGCACATGGGAAGGCATGGATGGAGAGTCTTCCAACTGATACAGTCCATGGAAGACCCTTAGAGGAAGAAAACATGTGCGTTAGCATCATTACCATTAGAGTTAGAGCAGTTGAATAGCTTGTTTTGATGTTTGAAGCAACAACTATGGGTGAAGTCACCGAAAGCTTCATCATATGGCCAAAAAGGTTAATTCAAATCATTGCAATGCTGAAGACGAATCAAGCACCTAGCCACATTCCACAAGATCTAGGCCGAAAGAAATGCCCAAAATAGAGAAGTTCTACAGAAACAAAACAATCACAACTTGAGGTAGAATAAGAACAAGCCGTTGCTAATGAGCCACTGCTTGTATTTAACTTCTCTTCAGTACCTCCAAAATTTATGCAGTTGGCTTTATGTGCACATACTTTCATGCACGATGGGTTAATGATTTAGTGCCCACTACCAAGAAATGTCACTAGCAATGAATTGCTTATCTATGTGGGGTATGAAAATATTTATTATTTTATCACTTTTGATCAAATCGGGCCAAACTGTATCATGATATACCTTAGCTAATAACTCTATTCTTAATTCCAAATTTTTAAAATCTAAGTAGAATTGTAAGGTGCTTTCAAATAATTAAGTGTATTGTTTTTTATTATAGTTTTTTGGTAGAATATTGTCAACTTTAAGGCAAGGCACACAATCTCGGCTTCATGTCTCCAGCAATTGTTTCAAGTGCTACACTAAACCTACAGAGTGATTACAAAGAACGCACCATATTACTCCTCCACCTATTAGCTCAAGCATCGAGGAGGAAATTATTCTTCATGCCATATAATGTTGGAGAATATTGGATGTTGGCACTTATTTCACCATGGGAAGATGAAATATTTTGGTTTAATCCCCTCGGACACCCACCATATGATGATTTCATATCACACATGAGATTATAAGTATTAATGTTGTCTTATAAAATAAAATTAACTGTGTTAACTTTTACGTAATTATATTGTCTATTAATTCATTTAATCATGACACATTGTTAGAGCGCTTAACGAATAGAAGCTTCAAGCAGAAAGTAGTGTCACATTCTGATCAAATGAAGCATTATATTCCAGACGTAAGTGTCTACGATAATAAGGAAACGTAGAGTGTAGTTTTTTTATTCTACGTTTCATGTGAGATATAATTAATAGTAGTATACAAGCCCTAGCAAAAAAAGAATTTTATATATATGCGCATATAAATAAAGTTAAAATAGAGTGGGTACAATTTGTAAAAAGGTATATCATTTTTAGATAGAGATAATAGATAAATGATTATGCAAAATAGCTCAAATGTAAATAATCTTGTAAATACCTTGTAATTTTAATATACATAATTTTTTGTATACAATTAGGACCTTTTTGTAATGGATAAAATAAGGGACTGATCAACTCGTGAGAAATCCAAAATTTTGGCAATTTTTTTTTTGTGCAATACTAATTTTTCATGACAGTTTTAGGAAAAAAATCTTCGTGGAAATGTTATACATGGACTAAAATTCTACGATGGTTTTGCCAAAAACCATTGTGGAATGTGAAGTTTCCATAAAGGTTTTCCTAAAAACTGTCGTGAAAACTTAAATCTTTAACAACTGTTACCGTCGTGGAACGTGAAGTTTTCATGATAGTTTTGGGGTAACTGTCGTGGAAACTTAAATCTTTTATGATGGTTTTTCAAAAAACAGTCTTGAAAGATGTCCCCCACACCCCTCAAATTGGCACCTATGTTGAGATTCCACGACGATAAAAAACCATAATGAAAACTCAATTTTTTACCACGACTGAAATTTTCACAACAGTTTTTAACCATCGTGAAATTTTTTCACGACGGTTTTAAACTATAGTGGAATTCCCAGTCTGTAGTAGTATTTGTTAAACATTGCCGCCACCAATGATGTCTCAATAGTTAAAAATATTGTATTCTTTGATAAATACACATATTTCTAGTCATAAAACAACTACCAATAACCAAAAAACAAAACACAAAAAAGAAGACAAAACAACCATAACGTAGTTCAAAAAACTCCATGGAAGGTAAAGGTATGCAGAAGCATGGCCACAATAGGGCTTCACGATGCCCTCGCTAGATCTCTATCAATGGTGACAGAGAAAACAATTGCAACCACTGACAACATCCTTTGGCAACCTTAAACATTGGCGATCAAATTTTTGAGGCCTCGTAATTTCATAGACTAGATCAGAAGCTAATCATTGAGAATTGAACCTACCTAATCACCTTGCCAATGACAAGTTCATCTTCTTCAGTCTACGAATATGAAATCGCCTTCTATGATCTTTGACAAAGCATCATGATAGTCTTTGCTTCATGAGGAGTTTTCCTCGTGATCTCAAACGTTGCGACGACATGGTTGTCATACAACAATAGATGGCATCAGATCTGCACCATTGTCTGAGGCAAGAGATCGGATTGAAAGAGAGAGAAATGAAAGATAGGAATGAGAGAAAATCAAATGAGAAAAGGGAGGAAGTAAGACGCTATTGGATATGATGTTGGGGTATTTTGGGTGTTTAAAGTTTATAAAATACATATTTTAAAAATATGCTATCTATTTCACATTTTTACAAGCACCTGACATTATATATAACAACCTATTAAAATCTATGTTTGTTACATGTTCTCTCTCTTTTTAGATTGAGACCATGTTAAGCATTTAATAGTTGAAATTTAGGTTCATACTACATCTCAAAAATATATTCACAATAATAATTGGTTTTAGTTTTTTAGAGGTGTATAAAATGTGTTTGTAAATGCTAGAGAGAAATATACAATACTAAGCTGACATATCCCTAAAGAAAGGTAAAAGACTTAAGGTCGTTTGGTAAATGAATTCGAATTGCGTTTATTTAGATTATTTTAATTTGAGTTGTATAATTTGAATTGTAATCCCAATTGAGGTTTGGATGGACATTTAAAATACTAATATGAATTGGGTATAAAATTGGAATATGTGTTTGGATAGAAAGTGGAAAAAGTTTTTTATTTATTAACAAATCTAACAAAATCTTAATGTTCATGAACCTAAAAAATATACAATATAGATCTTGATTTATTCCTCTTTTCATTAGAAACGTAGTGAAAGAAGAATTGTCTTAATCAAATATCAAATGAAGAAGTTATGATTTTTTTCCTCAAACATAGGAGAGAGAATTTAAGCTTTTACTGTAGCAAATATATCCAAGTCCAAAGAGTTCAAGGGGGATAGAACTCTAAAAACTTGGATTTAAAGGATTTGCTTGATTTGAATTTTAAGGGAAATAAATATATATCTAAAGGATTTTAAAGATTTAAATATAAAAAGTTGGCCAAATATGCAAAACAAATGGGCCCTTAAGTACGCCATCGTTTGCTTAAAAAAAACCATATTCGTTAAAAAGGGAAAAGAGAAAAAAAAAAGGGTAAAAATCTTAAACTTTGCTTTAAACCATAGAAGTCTAAATCTGTTGTTTCATTTTCCTATCTCTTTGACTATCCTCAATATTTATTCGACTTATCATTTAAACTTAACAAACTAAACATATAAATAGGACCCAAATAATAAAAGTAATCAAGCAATTCACTTAGGTATTAAATATTAATTGGATGGACAACCAAAAGAACAAAAAAATAGGACAATAGATCTTGATTCTTGACATAAAACTCAAATCACTCATTTACCTAAAAGCTATAACAAATTGTTAGGGTAGGCAATTTTATGCTACAATAGCAAGATCATGGGTGACCTAAATAAAGCTTTCTTTGGCGATTGGATAGTTCAACTGTTTCCCATTGCCTGAAAAAACATGCATATTTTTATTTTCATTTTTAAATCACCAATACAAGAAAAGAAAATACAAGTTACCAATCTACACACCCAACTTCTTACTAGAAAACATAGCATCCTTAGTAATTGATATCAGTAGTTTACTTGAATTAAACAAACCACCTTTGCATTTTTTTTTTAATTTAGCAAGAATTCGGGAATCCATGCACAATATTTATGGGACTTGGCTCTAATACCATTTATAAGGACATAGGTTCTATCTCAAAAGGTCAATCTATTTGAGAGGAGTAGTCCAAGTCTTTATGAACCTATAATCAACCCTAATCCTAAGCAATGTGTGACTCTTTAAATTCCCAACACCAATGAACAAAACCTCTAAAGCATATGTTGAGGCAAATATTGACGTTCTCGAAAGCACTTGTGACTAACTGTAACATCCCTAAATTTTAAGTGGGATTTATTATGTTAAGTTTAATTATTGAGTATGCTAAATGTGAATTTAATGTTAATTTTGGTCATTTAAGATTTTATTTTATCTGTTACATTTAAAAATTTAATTTTTAGTTCTTAAAATACCAAATGATATTTTTACACCACATTTTCCCCATATCTATGAAAATGTCCTTGACTTATTTATTTTTCCCTCTCTCTCTTTCTTACTCATTTTTCTCTCTTCCTCACTCACTATGTCGTCTCTCTCTCTACACTCTCTTCCTTCCTTCTTTCCTCTGATTTTTCCACTGATTTAAGATGAGGAATCAAAGTTCAAACCACCCAAGAGTTTTTCAAACGTCCATTGAGTTAGTTTTCTCTTTTTTTAAAAAAAAAAATTTCAAAGCTTTAATTTCAATTTTCAATTTTTCTTTGAATGTTGAAATCTGATCTTCTTTAAGCTCAAACAATGTTCAATTTAAGTAGTAGAAACTGTTTTAAAGTGAATCTAAGATTTATTTGAACAAAATTGATTGAATCAAGTTTTAATATTTTTCTTTAATTTTCAAATCCATTGTAAAATTGAGTTTAAATTTGGGGGAAATGGTTTAAATTTGTTCTATTATGGTTTTCTATGTTTTATATGTGATTTTTATGATTTAGGAATTGGAGAACAGGTTTAAATTTGGGTTTTGAGTTTGGGGAGGGCGAAACTCAAAACGTAAAATTTTTTAGATTTTGCCAGTTTGGCTTGCCGAATTCATGTCATCGGCAGGCCGGACTCAAGCCAGTTCGGTAGGCTAAACTGTGTAGGTTTGGTAGACCAAACTAGGATGTTCAGCAGACTGACTGTGAACTTTGAAATTTATATTTTTATTTCTAGTTTTCAATGTTTAATGATTTAGAAATGTTTTAAAAAGGATTATAATTTTGTGTTAGGATTATTTTGAGTCAAAAAGCACACTGATAATTAAATTAATATAATGATATTTGTTGAATGTGATTTCTGATTTTAAATGTAGTTTTTAACCTCTTAAATATTAATTGGAGCTTACATTGAATTTTGTTGGAGCTTACGTTATTGGAATTTCAAATGAGGTAGGATATATTTTTTATCCCTTCCTTGGTAGCCCCTTTTAAATTATTTTGGCCAAAGCTTAATTTCTTTTAAATGATTCTTTAAGAATGATTTCTAATTTCAATTGAAGTTATTTCTACGTAGTTAAGGAATTGTATTCCGTCATTCTTTTTAGATTTCCAAAACCCATATGGTGATCTTTTATCAAATTTTTTATAAGTGTTTATTGATTTTGGTCAAGATCTTGATATTTGTTTGTGAATGATATTTTTATCTGTGATTATTGTTTTTAAATGACTTGATTTTAACTAATTATCTTACTAAGCCTTCCGCTCATATTTTCTTGTTTTAAAATTACCCATTTTAGGTTTGAAGAGGAATGAAGGTCCCAAGACTAAAACCTAGCTCTTTGAATAGAAATTGTATTTTCTCTAAGACTGTTATATGAAACGTGTACTGTACGACTTGTCCCAACCCGACGTTAATGTCGTGTCATCTTGGTGAGTTTATATATTTTTAGTTTATTTCAAAGGCGATAATTTATGATGGTTTTCAGTAGTCTTGTATTATTATTATTATTATTATTATTATTATTATTATTATTTGTATTTTATGTATCTACCCACCTTCGTGGTAAATGCCCACGTGATGATGAATGATAATAAAATCTTGCCCCCACCTTTGTGGCATTGACGTGACCGTGACGGTGACCGCCAATGATATTTATTTACTTTGATGAGTATTTACTTACTTTTTCTTTATTTACCTTAATTTCAACTTCTTTACCTGAAACTCACTAACCCCTCCCCGGGGCATCACACCGACGGTGACCCTTCCTCAACTCTAATCCAACAGCCCTACACCTCTGCGAGTGACACTAACCCAACTCCAAAACTCAAAATGCAATGACAATCATAAAAACGAAATTTGATGGCCAAAGATCCATTATTGCTCTGAACCTTTAACCAAGTATGCACTACACTTTTTCCTTGGGCCTATGATTTTTTTTTTTTTTTAACACAGAAACATGATTTTGTCATACATACTTTCATTTGTGCTTTAAACCTTGATTTTGAGTTTTGATATGAATATTTAATGCAAGGTTCTTTCTGTAGTACGACCTCATATCAATCATACATGAAAATAATCGAAATGATTTACACTTTAATCCACATTTATTATTATTATTATCATTATTATTTTATTCATGATCGTAGAACATATATTTTTTATGAAAAAAATAAAATATTGGCAGTTTCATATACATATTTAACAATTTTTAAATTATTATTTTCACGAGTGACTCTTTCTGAGTGCAGTCCCCCCTTCCCTGAGTTTCGTCTCTTCTCCACCATTTTGGTGGCTTGTCCTGTGTGGTCCCTACTATCATGGAGGATATCTGCAAGAAGTGGAAGTCCTTCTCTATTATGTCCGAGGAAGGTACGGTCCTTGGGAGCGACGATTCGCTGCTGAATAAAGGGCAAGAAATCTGTAAGTCCAGA
This sequence comes from Artocarpus hirsutus, assembly GCA_946598075.1. Taxonomy (NCBI): domain Eukaryota; kingdom Viridiplantae; phylum Streptophyta; class Magnoliopsida; order Rosales; family Moraceae; genus Artocarpus; species Artocarpus hirsutus. The sequence goes on along the minus strand of CAMOHE010025786.1, from coordinate 6,693 downwards.
TTATTGGGAAAATTACCGACTACGAAAGCTTTCAACAAGAAGGCATTCAAGAACGCCATGGCTCACGATTGGAACGTCTCAATCTCACTAGAGATAAAAGAAGTTAATGATAATTTGTTCATTTTTTACTTTGGCCACGAGGATGATAAGAAAAAGGTGTAAGATGACGAACCTTGGATTTTCGACAAAGCCTTGCTAATCTTAAAAGACATTGAAGATCCAGATGAGTTGGAAGGCGATTGTCTTGCGTTCACCAAATTCTGGGTCCATTTCCATGGACTGCCTATCTCAACTGTTTCGCCTATGATTAGGATGCACCTTGGTGAGGAAGTGGGAACTAGTCTGAAGGTTGACACCGACAAAAATGGAAGATGCTCAGGCTGTTTCCCTAGAGTTCAAGTGTTAATTGACACGACAAAACCGCTTAGAAGTGTTGTTCAAACAAGGCTAGGCTCCTCTGGCCGTGTGGTTTGGCTTGAAGTCAAATACGAGATGCTCCTGGACTTCTGCTATCGATGTGGTTGCATCGATCATAGCTGGAGGAACTGTAAGTTTGGAGAGGTCCTTGTGACAGAGCCGGATGAAGGATTTGGCTATGGGCCTAAATTGCGAGGGATTACTGCAAAAAGATTTGGCGGAACTTTCCGGTTTCCAGGCAAATTAGCGTTGCTGCAGATGAATTGGCTGGCGGCTATGAACAACAATGACAAGCAGGAGAAGTGAGTGAAGGCTTTGGTTTCCACCCGGATCATCATCGTTGAACACATAAAAATGCATATTTTAGAAAGCTATACATCTTTATTTTGCACTTGTATTCCTCCTTAAATCTCTTAATTAAAGCATTCATGTATTAATTAATATTTTTGGGTCTTAGTGCAAAAATATGTATAATTATGTGTTTTTAATATGTTTTACACTTAAAAGAATGTTTTTAGTAATTTTTAAAAGTGTTTTTGTGTTAAATAATTAATTTTTGTGAAATAAATTAAAACCGTAAAATTAACATATTCATTTTTATTTTTATGTGTGTTTGTGTGTATTAATTTAGTTTTGTGTTTATTTAGTATTTATAAATATCTACTTAATTTTAGTAATTTTAGTTTTGTAAAATAATTAATTTTTTTGGGTTTATTTGTAACGAAATATAGAATTTGGGGCCACAACGGAAGAAAATGGTGAATTTCTGGTCAAAATTAATTTTGCAAATAATTGGATAAGATGTCAGGGGTGGCAATAATCGTGTTCGTGCCGTGTTCGTGTCAGCACGTTTACAACACGGCACGTTTAGCCCCAACACGAACACGAACACGACACGATTAATAAACGTGCCAGAAATACCAACACAAACACGACATGCCTATGGTACGCGTAACACGGCACGACACGATTAACACAATTATTAAACGTGCCGTGACGGGTTGATACGATAACAACACGCATATGACACGTTTATGACCCAATTAACTAAAAATTAAAAAAAAATAAAAAAATTTAAAAAAAAATTTTAAAAAAAAGCCAATAAAGAAAATTAACAAAAACACAATATCTAATTAATACTAACATATTATAAATATTTTAAATATTTTTATTTTTAAGTTTAAATGTGTTATAAACGGACGGATCATGTCGTGTCGTATCAACATGTTTATGACTCGTTTAATTAAACGTGTTAAGGCGTGTTTAGCGTGTTAGCACGAATCCAACCCGTTTATTTTCGTGTTATTCGTGCCAACCCATTTATGACACAATTAATAAACGTGCAGTCTAAACCCGTTTATCTCGTGTCGTTTACGTATCGTGTCATTGTGACATTGTGTCGTGTCTAAATTACCGGCCCTAATGTCAGTTGTTGAATTATTTCTAGTTTCAATCCCAACCGTCAATTGCAATCCGTATTAGGCTTCAGTCAGTCATGCGTCAATAGCAACAATAGCTCTTTTTTCTCGACTAAACAAGCAACACAGCAAGCTCTTTTCATTTCACGTTGTTCTGCAAATACAATTGTGGTCCTGAAATATACACTTTGAACTTCATTAGCTTCCAAAACTGGATCTTTCTTCATGAAATGGGAAGTCAAAATCACATCCACTTAAATTTTGCCACGTGGCAAATTGTTGGACAAAGGAAAATGAATGGAAATTCTCATCGGACCAGTTAACTTGACTTCATTTGCATTATTTTGTATCAATTTCTGTCTATTTCTATCTTGTATTTGTTCTAATATTTCTTTTTAAAAAAATCCTTTAGTGGTTTTTATTTTTATTTTAATTATACGAGGTTAAAAATGTCTTCACATATCCCATTTATGGATTCTTATTATATGAAAAGAAAATATGAGCGTTTAAAACCAAAAAAAAATCTTATCATCTTTACCGTTATTTGTATTTTGAGGTACCGGATGTCGTGTAAATAACACTTTCCCCCCTCCCTCTATGTGAAAGGGACATGACTAAAAAACCTCTTTTAACAACTAAAAACCCACCAAGAGTGCGTAACATATCCAAACACTCCCCAGCAGGCTGCTTTTGTCTTTCCCATTTAGGCCGTGGAGAATCAAAAAACCATCAGAAGCTAAACGACAATTCACGATCAATCAAAACATGGAAGTGCCATCTTCTTCTTCACAGCCATCGAAAAACGGACCACCAACCAAACCCGCCGCCATCGGCCGATCTCGATACCCCCGCCGCCTCTGTGTCATCTTGTCCGCCCTAGCCGCCGCCGTAATGGCGATCGTCATCATCGCGGTGATCCTGTCCCAGACGGTGTTCAAGCCAAAACGTCCCGTGACGACGGTGAACGGCTTGTCGTTGAAAGATCTCGACGCGTCTCTGAACGTCGCCGGCCGCAGCGTCGACTTGAACGTCACCGTCGGCGTGGATCTGTCGGTGAAGAATCCGAACAAAGTCGGGTTCAAGTACGGCAACAGCACCGCCGCGCTAAACTACCGGGGCGAGCAGGTCGGCGAGGCGGCAATTCCTGGCGGCGAGATCTCCGGCGGCGAGACCCTGCCGTTGAACGTGAAGCTCACGGTCATGGCCGACAGGCTGCTGTCGAGGTCGCAGGTTTACTCCGACATCGTGGCCGGCGTTTTGCCGTTCAACTCGCATACGAGGATCGCCGGCAGAGTCACGATCCTCGGGATCTTCAAGATCCACGTCGTCTCCCTCTCGTCTTGCGATTTCGTCGTCGACGTTTCGAATAGAAACGTTACTGATCAACGGTGCACTCACAAGACTAAACTATGATTTATTATTTTTCCTTTTTGTATTTTTTTGCTTTTTTTTTGTCCGGAGTAAATTTGATATGACAGCCTTTTTTGGTTTCCACTGGTTGGCTGGCCGTTGATTTTGTTTTTAATTTATATGGACATTTACTAATTTAACGACGGATTTTATTCGGGAGTAATATATTCCTTTAGAAAGTCTTTATTTTTTGTGGTGTCTGATTTTTTTTTTTTTTTTGCCTTTTTTGGTTGGACATATTTGTATTCTGGGTATACCAAATTGTTATGTAACGAGGAAAGTTCATTTTGGCTAGATTATGCTCCAAACCAATTCCATGGAAATCGTTCATATTAAAGCGACTCCATAGGCAGGAGCTTTTTTAGGATGGCAATTGGTATTTTGGATCGATACGAATTCAACAGGACATGATTAATTATGCGGTAAATAAATGTGTCGTAAATTTAATGATGAACACGAAGCGTTTATTGTATCTGTAATGCAAAACGACATGTGAACGCCTTTAACAATTAGATCTTGGCGACAAATAAAAAAAAAAGACTCGTTTGTAACCCAATTAATCCAATTAGTCAAAATTAATAAAAGTATTTAACTAATACGAGTTTACTACTAATTAGCGCTAAATAAAGTGTGATTTATGTAATTAACAACAACATTAACTTTTAAAGTCTTCATAACAAATACATTAAAATATTTACTTACTTAAAACATGTATATGTGCATTGCTAACGAATTTTATGTAATTATGTGTTATACATGTTAGCTTGGAGTTAAGCACGTTAACATAAAATCCACCCATTTATTACACATGTTAAATCTATCAACTAGAAATTAACACGAAAATTAAATAGGTCATCTAAATCTATTTATTTTTTGTCATTATTTTTGAGTTGTATCATCGTATGGTGTAAAAAATTGCCGGCTTTAGCTTTTTAAAAGGATCATTGTAGTAGTACTTGTTTTTATCAATTCATACAGAACAAACATATACAATAATTGGAGGATTTAAAAAAAGTTTTATAAGTTATTATTGAAATTATTTGTTCAATTTTTGATGTTTTAAATTATGTCTGGTCATATTAAAAGACGTCAATAATGAAAATCATGTACAAATCAATGAAACACGATAACATGATATAAGGCAATTAGTTACACATTATTTAAAACTTTTAAGCTGGACAAAGAATTTAAATAGGGGATCCATAACCCACATAGAGTTGTCCTTATTTATCCCATAGGTGAGGTGGCAATGGCAACGAGGTCCTACGTAGTCTTTTATTAACTAATAGGTTTGAGTAAAAAAGATCGGACATTTTCAACCCAAAAAAAAAAAAGAGTAAAGAGAGAGAGAGAGATAGGATTGACCTTTGACAAATGAAGCCAACTAATCAATGGAGCTAGACCAGATCCACAAGTCCTCAAATTTTGTAATGAGTTACAACAGCATGGTCCACTATAATCCTATCCCGCATAGGATTAAAGCTTTAGGGCCCAAGATTGCTTGATTGTATGAAAATCCTCACAGAAGGGGAATTATGCATAAAATTCGGACTCTTGAAGAGGAATTAGAAGGACTGATTTCATGGGAGGAGGAATTTTGGTGCCGAAGGTCTTGTGCCAATTAGCTCTGCAGTGGGGACCGCAATACGTTTCCATCGAAAAGCTTCTTTCCGAAAAGATGAAAAAAGAATTGCTGGTATTGAAGATCCAGATAGGAATTGGGTCGAGGATACAGAGGAGATTAATCGTGTGGTTTCTGATTATTATATTGATATTTTTACCAGGGTAACGTCGTGCAAAGAGGATTTGGAGAAAGTAATTGGGCATGTCACCGGGAAAATTTTGGATGAGATGGCCATGGATTTTGATGCCCCGTTCACCGCTATTGAAGTTCAAGATGCTCTGTTCTCCGTGGCCCCTTCAAAGCTCCGGGCCCCGACAAATTTCACGCTGCATTTTACCATCAAAATTGGGAACTTGTCGGGGATGACTTGACTAGATTTTTTTGGGCAAATTGAATGAAGGTAAACTTGTTCAGGACATTATCATACTCATCCTGTTCTTATTCCTAAGACGAATAACCCGAGGAAAGTGGTTGACTTCCACCCTTTAGCCTTTGTAATGTCCTCTATAAGATCATCTCAAAGGCTTTTGCAAATCAAATCAAGGGCGTCTTGCCTCGGATTGTGGCTGAGACCCAATCGGTTAATTTTCGATAATAACATAGTCGCGTATGAAGCAGTCCACTCGCTGAGCCATATGAAGAAAGGGAAAAATGGCTCTATGGCTATTGAGCTCGACATGGGCAAGGCTTATGATTGGGTCGAATGGAGTTTTGTTAGTGCTATAATGTCAAAGCTGGGTTTTGGTGATAAAATTCTCAATCTGGTTATAAACTGCATTTCCACAGCGACATTTTCCACTTATTCAAAGGGAGCGGTGTGGAAGGATTGTTCCGAGCAGAGGTACCCGCCAGGGGTGCTCTCTTGCCCCTAACATTTTCATTCTTGTGGCAAAAGGTCTCTTTAATTCCCTATTGGCGGCTGATGCTGGAGGAGAGTTCGTGGGATTCCGATGCTCGAGGAGAGAGCCGACCATTAATCATCTCTTCTTCTTCGCTGATGACAACATTATTCTTGGTAAGGCTAATGGTAAAAATTGTGATGCTATTTTGAATTTCTCTGCTTATGAGAAGGCTTTCAGCCAAAGCGTGAATTTTTCTAAGTGGACGTTTAGCTTGAGTGTTAAAGAGGGAGACTAGAATTCTTTCCAATGCTCCCTTGGACTCGACTTGCATCGCCCTCGGGACAAGTATTCGGGCTTGTCGACTTTTGTTGGGAGAAGCAAGAGAAGGGCGTTCAATGAAATTAAGGACCGGGTTTGGCGGAAGTTACAATTGTGGAGGTCGACATTTTTTTCTGCCGAAGGGAGAGAGATCTCAATTAAAGCAGTTATTCATGCGGTGCCGTCACACTCGATGAGTGTTTTCTGCCTTCCTGTTGCTCTTTGCGATGAAATCCACACAATGATGGTTGAATTCTGGTAGGGAAGTACTCCAAAGAAGAAAGCTATTCATTGGTGCAAGTGGAGACATATGTGTTATTCTAAAATAGAAGAAGGGCTGGGATTTAAAGACCTGGTTTGTTTCAATCAGGCTTTAGTTGCCCAGCTTTTTCGTCATCCAAATCCCTTATGAGTAGAGTGCTGAAAGCAAAATACTTCCCAAATGGTTCCTTTTGGAATGCTTTTGTGAAGCCTTCTGCTTCTTTTGCTTGGAAAAGTATCTTGTGAGGCAGAGAAATTCTCAAGCTGGGATCTTGTTGGCATGTCGATGATGGAAAAACATTAAGCTCTTTAATGATCCATGGATGCCTCAACCCCATCTGTTCAAGCTGATTATCACTTAGCCTATTACTTACGATGATGTTCTAGTGGTTGATTTTAGCGT
>CAMOHE010025784.1:0-25055 GCA_946598075.1 Artocarpus hirsutus | reverse complement strand
GATAATTATGAAATGTATATCTGGGATATTGGGTTTCATAATTATCGGGAGCTTGAACTATATAGGTCCATTTGGTCCCCTTTGCTAGCTCACAAAATCCTGTAACGATACGGCGTGCTTTTACAATAATTGGTGACTTATGTCAATTTATCAGATTGGTTGAAAATTTGGAAAAATCAAATAATTCATGTCTGTTTGTCGGTTGAATTAATTTTGTGAACAAAATTAATTTAAGATAAACTTGTTGAATTATTGGGGTCAGATAATTCTTGTCTGTTTATCGGTTGATTTAATTTTAGATAAATTAAATCAAGATAAACTTGTAGAATTATTAGGAATCTATTTATTTTCTTAGAGATTATCTAGATAAAGTTGTTTTAATTAGATAACTTCTCTATTGGGTTATTTGAAGTAAAACTGAGCTTTATCCTATAGAATCTCGGGTGGAAAATAAAAGATTCACGTGATTTTTTATTTCGGCAGTTCGGCATGCTGAACTTAAAGTTCGGCCTGTCGATTAGGCAAGTTCGGCCTGCCTATGAAAAAGTTCGGCCTGCCTATGCGCGAATTAAAAATCGCGTGTTTTCACGCGTTTTTACGCGTATCTTATCCGATACAGACCCGAATTTGGTTCTGTTTCGAATTTTAGAGACCTTATCTGATAAGGAATGACCCTAGACCCAACCTCTATAAATAGGGAGTGAGTCTAATGAGTTATTCAAGAAAGATAGAAAGAGATCAATAGAGAGATTAAGAGTGATACTCTAGTGGTGACAATCTGAAACTCCCTAAAAGCTCTTGTTCATAAATCACGAACACTAGCTTTGGGTTCTCTCAATTGATTAGAAGGAGAGTCACCTTGAGGAAGAGCTGTACGTGTGAGCCCACACTCACTCCGATCGTGGATAGAGAATAGCAAAGAAGACCAGTTGGTTGAGGCTCTTCTGGAACGTTACTTCTCTACACAGACTTCGGGAGCTTTTCGGCGTATACAAGGTCAGTAAGATCAGTTTAATTTACACATATAGCATGTCAAACTTGTGTTTTGAAAAATACTCTGATTTAAAATTTTTAAAATTCCGCTGCATATTATTTTTCCAACAACTTCCAATCAATATGCTTACTCTTCTTGTGAAATCTTGGTTCTTTAGCATTAGCTACCACCGCACTATTATCACAGTACAGTGATACCACCTTATCCATACCAAGAACTACCTTAAGATCCCCAAGGAACTTGCGGAGCCACATTGTTTCTTTCAAAGCATCACTAGCTACCACATACTCGGCCTCCATCGTTGAATCCGAAGTGCAATCTTGCTTTACACTTCTCCAACAGATGGCACTGCCGCCTAGAGTAAACACAAAACCTGAAGTCGATCTCCTAGAATCCAGACAGGATTAAAAATCTGAGTCAGTATATCCTAAAGGAGTTTAGTCCTCACCTGAATACACAAACATATACCCTCAAGTCCTTCTCAGGTACTTGAAAATATGCTTAATGGCAGCCTAATGGTTCGGTCCTAGATCTACCTAAAAACGACTTGCAATCTCGGCCGTATAACAAATATCTAGTCATGTGCAAAGCATGGCATACATGAGACTACCCACTGCGAAGCATAAGGCACCTTCTTCATGTATTCTCTTTCTTCTTCAGACTTTGGAGAGTCTTTCTTAGAAAGAGTAATTCCAAACCTAGATGGTTGCCTACCTTTCTTGGAATCCTACATTGCATACCTCCTGAGAATTTTATCTATGTAGCTGGCTTGTAACAAAGTTATCATTTCGTTATTCCTATCCTGAAAGATCTGGATACAGAGAACAAAATTAGCCTCACCTAAGTCCTTCATGTTAAACTGCTTGGTCAACCATAATTTGACTGATGACAATGCCCCAACGCCATTGCCAATTAGTAGAATGTCATCTACATAGAACAGTAGAAAAATCACCTTCCCATCCTTAATGTATCTGTAAACACATGGCTCATCCACATTTTGTGAGAACCCATAAGTCTTGATTACCTAATTAAATCTTATGTTCCAAGAATGGGTAGCCTACTTAACGCTATAAATTGAATTTAGCAGCTTACAAACCTTACCCTCTTGACCCTTGACCTTGAACTCTTCTGGTTGTTCCATATAAATGGACTCATCAAGATAGCTATTTAGAAAAGCCATCTTGACATCCATCTACCAAATCTCATAATCAAGAGCGGTAGCTATGGACAAGAGAATCTAGATGGACTTAAGCATGGCTACAGGCAAAAAGATTTCCTCATAATCAATTCCTTCCTTTTACATGTAACCCTTAGCTACCAATCTAGCCTTAAAGGTTTCGACTTTTCCATCCACTCCTCTTTTTCTCTTGTAGATCCACTTACATCCTATGGGTTTTACCCCTTAAGCTCCTAGACCTGATTAGTCTCCATAGACTTCATCTCTGTGTTCATGGCCTCTGTCTAGAGTTTCGAATCAACATCCTCCATAGTCTCTGTGTAAGTATAAGGATCCCTGTCATGTTCATCCTATTCAGTTAAAAAGGCCTCACCATTGAATATGTACCGCTCGAGTTGACGCCCGATCCTCCCACTATGCCGAAGCCCCTCAGGTTGTTGTTCGGGTTCGTTTGGTCTTTCTATACTGATCAGAATAGTTTCATTTGGAACCTCCGGAGTGATTGGATCACTCCTTAACTCCTCAAGCACCACTTTGCTTCGAGGCTTAAAGTCATCCATGTAACTCTCCTCAAGGAAAGTTGCATTTGTTGAAACCATGACTTTATTTTCCTTTGGGTTATAGAAATACCTTTAGTCCCTTTTGGATATCTTACAAACACGTAAACTTTCAAATGTGCTTTCAACTTATTCACATCCTTAAACAGGACATGAGCCGAACATCCCCATATGCGAATATGGTTTAAGGATATCTTCCTGCCCATCCATAATTGGTGAGGAGTTTTAGGGATCGATTTTAAAGGCACATTGTTCAAAAGATGACATGTGGTTTGTAGTGCATATCCCCAAAAGGATAAAAGCAATGATGAATAACTCATCATGGACCTTACCATGTCTAATAAAGTCCTGTTCTTTCTCTCTACTATGCCATGCTGCTACGGAGTACCCAACGCAGTCAAATGGGAAAAAATTCCATTCTTTAATAAGTGTCCCAAAAGCTCATCAGAAAGGTATTCTTCACCTCGATCGGATCGAAGTGCCTTTATGGGTCTACCTAATTGTTTTTCCACTTCAGCCTGAAACTCCTTGAACTTGTTGAAAGTTTTGCTTTTGTGGTGCATCAGGTACACATACCTATACCTTGAGTAATCATCAATAAAAATGACGAAGTACTTTTACCCTCCTCATGCTTAGATGTTTATCGGTCTGCAAAAATCATTGTGCACAAGTTCGAGAACCCCTTCGACCTATTACCCTTAGACCTGAATGGTCTTTTGGTCATTTTACCCTCCAAACAAGATTCACATTGAGGTATAGATTCTACCTTTAAGTGACTTAAAGGTCCATCCCTTATCAGCATTTGAATCCTAATCAGGTTAATATGACTAAGGCGCAAATGCCAAAGATAAGTCTTATTAGAGGAAGAAGTTTTAAGTCTTTTAGAGTTATTATCATTTATCTCAACATTAAGTAGTAAGTCCATCTTAGGTTTGATAAAATATAGATTGTTTTGCATCCATCCAGAACAGATAAAAGATTTGTTTTTACGAATCACTACTTTATTATTAAAAGAAACCAAATAGGAGTCTTTAAATAAATAAGCTATAGCAATTAAATTCTTTTTAAATTTAAGAACATAAAAACAATCTCACAAAATTAAATTCCTACAATTATCAAAATAAAGATGGGCGTCTCCCACTGCTTCTACTAAGACCAAGGATCCATCGCCCATCCGAAGCGTGAAGTCTTCATGAAGCAGACTTCTTGTTTCTTTGAACCCCTACAGAGAAATACAAACATGATTAGTTGCACCAGAATCTATGACCAAAAGGTCATTGGATTCCTCAACTAAACAAGTTTCTAAATAGAAAAGATCACACCTACCTCCTTCGGAAAGGAAGTCCTTGCAATACTTCTTAATGTGCTTGACCTTTCCACAAAAGAAGCACTTAAGCTTCTTTAGGTTATTCTTTTTCTTCTTCTTGCTCTTGTTGTTAGCAAAAATAGAAGACTTCCTATTTTTGGCCCGTTGCTTCTTTCCATTCCGAGAGTTGGGATTGGAACCCGAAGCAGCTACAAAATTAGCCTCGCCACTAGCAGGAGACTTCTTGATTAGTAGTTCAAACTCCTCTAACTGTTTCATTAATTCTTTTAAGGTCATATCCCGTCTATTGCTCAAATTAAAAATAGCTCTAAATGGAATAAACTCCTTAGATAGAGTTTCAAAGACCATAGTTATCTGAGTTTCAGCATTGATGTCGGCTCCATTGGTTTGAGCCTTAACGAGGTAACCTATGGCCAACATCATGTGCTCCTTTATAGATGTCTTCGGCCTCTGCTTACAATTTAAGAGTTTCTGAAGCACCCCTTGCCACTTTGTTATGGCCTACCCTCCAAACATATCTTCAAGATTATCCAAGATCTGCTTCGTAGTCTCATAATCTTCATGTTGAGCCTACAACACATTATTCATGCTAGCCATAACATAGTAGTAGGCCTGATCATTTGCATCTTTCCAACGATTGTACGCTTGGAATTGCTCATTAATGGAGTCTCCCGTAGGCTTGGGAGGACATGGGGTTGTCAGCACAAATTTCAATTTCTCAAAGGAGAGGACAATATCCGGGTTCCATTTCCAATCATTATAATTCTCTTAGGTTAATTGGTTTTTGTCATGTATCGAAGGTAAAGCATTTTTTAGGCATTTTCAATCTATAATAAAGGATCATATACCAAATATAAGCAAACATATCATAAAAATTTAGTAAGATAATACAATCATACAAATGTGTTTATGTGTCAAAACCTTGAAAATATCGCAACTTTACAACGATAATTTCCAACTTCGAATTCAACAAGCTCCAAGGGGAGTCATGCCAAATTCAACTAGGAACACGGATCCCTTCCTGATTAATATATGCCATCTAGGGCCCATATGATCCAGCGTACATTAATAATCGTTTCTTTGGCCATTAATTTTATTAACAGAGCTCCTAGGGGACGTTAATAATAAAATTAACATGAGTGTATAACGATCATTTTAATATTTTATCCATGATTTATAATCACCACTTAGGGGTGTACAACGATAAATCATGCTAAAATACCTTATCTTTTTGGAGATTCAATCTAGTACATGATAGAAATCTCTTCCTAGGGGTTGGGACCACCATGTTCTTCCTATGGACCAACAATGGAGGCCTAATTAGTTCTTCTCTTCGAAAACCTTCTCCCACTCAATCTTTTGAAATCAAGGTTTTATTTTAAAACACATGCATGAACAATTTTAATATGAGCAGCAGTCCCTATTCTATATGGTATGTTATCAATATACATAGCAAATCATATTATAATGTAGACAAGCAAAGCAATTAAGCAAAGCTACAAGCAAAATAATAATAAATAACTATAATATTATGGTTCCACCCTGAAGAATAGAAAACAAAGCTTACAAGAGAATAATCCCAACATATTATCGATTCTTCATCCTTGTATCTCCAAGCTATATACTTCTTCATGTAATGCTCATCCGTAAGTCTTCAATCCCTTATGAATTAAATACTCCAAATTTTTGGTTAAATCCAAATTTTTATGTTTCTCAGAATTTTCCCAAAAATAAAATTAAAACTACATGAAAAACTGTACCTTTTTTGGAGAAATTTTTAGCTCTCTGTCGACAAGTCAATTTATGTGATCAGCCTGTCAGTCATGACCCATCGACTTGTCGATTCATGACCAATCAACTTGCCGAACCAGAAGTTTGGCCTACCGCCAAAGCCACCTAATTTCTGCCCTATTGACAGCTTGCCGAACCTCACGTCTGGCTTGCAGATCTATGACCATCGGCTTGCCAAACTAGAGTGTTCGACATGCCAACTGAGCAGAAATCACCCTTTTCATAAAATACAATTTTTAATGCAATTCATCAATTTTATTTTCAACAATTTAAAAACATAAAATTAGAGACTCAAGAAATACCTAGGAGCGCTATCATCTATCTTCTTGGTCTGCAAACTTGATCCGTCTTCTTTGAATGATTATTTAATTACAAAATTCTTACAAAATTTAAAATTAAATAATAACTCCTAGACAGAGATGATAGTCCGCCATCTAATTACATGAAAAACCTAGATACATATTCTAACATCTAAGGAACCATAACTGGTATAAATTAATTAATTAATAAATAATTAAAGAATAATTTAATCAATCATAAGTAATTAATAAATATTCACCATATAATACATGACAACATAAAAAATATATAGAAACCTAGAGTGCCAACTCTCTATAAAATTAAATTCAAGCATAGGAGAGATGAAGATCACATAATTTATACATATAGCATTATCACAAACTACTAAATTTATGTAAAAACCTGGCTCTAATATCAATTGTTGAAAAAATAGTACGCAGCGAAATTTTTAAATTTTTATATCAGAGTATTTTTGACAACATAAGTTTGACATGCTAAATAAAATTAATCAGATCTTAGTAACCTTGTGTATGCCGAAAAGCTTCCTCAATCTGTGTAGAGAAATAAAGTTCCAAAAGGACCTCAACCAACTGGCCTTCTTTGCTATTCTCTATCCACAATTGGAGTGAGTGTGGGCTCACATGTACAATTCTTCCACCAGGTGACTCTCCTTCTAACCAATTGAGAGAACCCAAAGCTAGTGTTCATGCTTTGTGAACAAGAGCTCTCAGAGAGTTTCAGGTTCTTACTAGTAGAGTTTCACTCTTAATCTCTTAATTGATCTAAATAACTTATGAGACTCCCTCCTTATTTATAGAGGTTGGGTCTAGGGTCACTCTTTATCAGATAAGGTCTTAAAAATTCGAATGAGAATCAAACTCGGTCAATATCTGATGAAATTCGTGTGAAAGCACATGATCTTTTTTCCGCACATAGGCAGGCCGAACTTGGTCGGTTGGCCAAACTTGAAGATCGGCATGTCGAACTATCAATAAAAAATCTCAGCGAATATTTTATTTTCCACCCAAGATTCTATAGGATAAAGTCTCAGTTTAAATTCAAATAACCCAATAGAAAAGTTATCTAATTAAAACAACTTTATCTAGATAATCTCTAGGAAAATAAATGAATTCTTAATAATTCTACAAGTTTATCTTGATTCAATTTATTCAAAATTAAATCAACTAATAAACAGACAAGAATTATCCAACCCTAATAATTCAACAAGTTTATCTTGAATTAATTTTGTCACAAAATTAATTCAACTGATAAACAGACATAAATTATTTGATCTTCTAAATTTCAAGCAATCTAATAAATCCAACAGAAGTCACTAATTATTGAAAAAGCACATCGTATCATTATAGGATTTTGTAAGCTAGCAAAGGGGACCTGATGAACCTATATAGTTCAAGCTCTCGATAATTATGAAACCCAATATCTCAAATGTCATTTCATAATTATCAACTCCAACGCTGCTCCGCGAAAAGCTTGGACCTGCATTCTTGAACTATATAGAATTACGAAGCTCATATAGCTAAGTCTCCATGACATATCACAGTGTATCGAATCCTCATAGGATTATCCATAATCGGCTTAAGGACAAATTCTATCTTACCTTCCCGATTAATTTTATCTTACGTTCCATTATCTCACCATTGGAAAACTTACCATCCAAAGACAGTATACCATTCGGTTACACCTATGTTTCCAAATAGTTAAGCGCTCCAGTTTTTCAATTACAGGATAATACATATAAGGGGATATCACTACTTCTAAAGAGGAGCTATAGATTCTATATCTATGAATAATAGGCCTTTGCTATCAAGAGTCATGCCTCCAATGTACTGGCATGCATACCACTATTAAAATGTGGGTGTCACCCTTTGGTACATCAAAAGACATAAGTAATGACAATAGGCCCACTATTCATCTCAAATTAAGATACAATACAAATGATTGTCTAAAGTGAATCGATTTGTTAAGACAGAATTATTAATCCAAATCAATTCACTTTATGTCCCAATCCAACACATCGTCACCTATGACAATGTGCCAATGTTTCTATTCATAGAGTCTACCTCCGATGGCCAAGACAGACTATCTCCCAATAGGGATATAGACAATATAACAATCTTCACATGAATAAAGCGCTCAACTTTATTCCCTTGATTGCGGATCTTATGATTTAGACCGTCACCTTAAGAATCGTGCCTTCTGCATAATCTGTCCATCATATGCCTAATTCTTAAAGGTTTAGACTGATAGTCTTAGACTTGTTTGCTTAACATACATTCAACAAGTATGAACGCAAAGAGGACAAGATTTGGTATATAAATAATAAATAATAAATAAATTCTTTATTGATAAAAATGTATCCAAAAAGATATTACATTTTTACTCCTTAGGGTATACATGTCTAACAATATTCATGTTATAGAATCAAAAATCCTTTTTATCATTAAACGATGAAAACTAGTGAAAAATTGCTATTTTTATGCAGCTTGATTGACCTGCTGACTACTTAGGTTTGACCTGTCGAACTGTTGGTGTTCGGCTTATCGACCATTTGAGCCTGGCCTATCAAACTATTTGAATCTAGCCAGTCAAAGAATGAGTTCGACCTATTGAACTATTGAATCTGACCTGCCAAAGGATGAATTCAGCCTGTCGATCTATAAAAATTTGAAAAATTCTAGATTTTGAGTCTTGGCCTACCCAAGCTCAAAAACTCATTTTAACTTGTTTTGATGCAATCCACACCTAGAAAGCATGCATAATTCATAATAACATCTCTAAACCTTTAAAAACAATTTCCTTAAAGATTAAACACAATTCAATAGATTGGTATGTTAAATCAAAACTTTGAAATTATAAACCTAGGTCTCAAATCCAAGCATAAATCTTTAGATTAACCTCCAATTTGACATGCATGGATTGTAAGAATCATTCTTAGATCATTAATATCTCATTTAATTTCAGCATTCAATCACGTCATAGCCACAATTTCACAATAAAGCATAAAAGTTCCCCAAACAGCCATGCATGCTCAAAATAGTTTATAAGTTAGATTTGTCACAAAAATTCAAGCAAGGTATTCAACAAGAGATTTAGTTTAAAATGAGAACAAATATCACATATTTGTTATGGGGCACCAACCTCAAAGTTTTATGAGAAGGGAGTTGGTTCTTGTGTTGTCAAACCCTAGAATCCTTGCTAGCAGTGATTTGAAGCTAAAAGGAAGTTAAATTCCTACGTTTACAATTTATTTGTGGCTGTAAAAATTCTAAGAGAGTGAGGGAAAAGGATAAACGAGAGAGAATTTTAAAGGGTGAGTTTTTTTTGGACATAAAGGGAAAGGATAAGAGAAATGAGAAAGAAGAAAGAGTAGAAGTGAGTGTGTGAGGCATCTTTGTTTTGCTTCTTTTAAAAGGAAAAAAGGGTGACAATGCCATGTAGAGGTCTGTAGTATGTTTGACGTAAAGTTAGGAATTCAACATTTCAAGAAAGGGCAATGGCATGGATGTAAATACTACTATTTACAGTTAATAGATAAATCTTATTTTAGGAAATAAAATAAAATAAATTAAAATAAAATTATCAAAAATTTCTCTAAAAAGAGTCCAACAAATTGCTTAAGTTCATTTAAGGTAAATTTTTAACAAATTTTAAAATTTTAGATGACTAACAAAACAATTAAAAGTGAAATTGATTAAGAAAATATCACAAAATAATTAATTATCCTTACTTTGAAATTAGGCACACTATTTCACTAAATTACATACTAGTTACTCTAAATAAATTTTTGGGTGTTGCAGCTTAAATAAGAAGTATGTTTTAGCAAGTTTTCTCAATTTCCTATTGTTTCCATAGCTAAATTAGTTTATTTTTCACGCAAGAAGTGAAAAGGGGGTATAGTTAAATAAGAAATCAGTTTTAATAAGTTTTTTCAATTCACTATTTAAGAAATCAGTCTTAATAAGTTTTTTCAATTCACTATTATTTCAAACACGAAATGAGAACAATTTTTCATACAACAATTAAAACACTAGGGGGACTTTAAAAATGAGCCATAATTTTAACGTTTTTCATTTCATCATGGGTTAATTTGAAAAAAGGGCCAAAAGAAATTTTGAATTAAGGAAATGGCCTCTTTTTTTTGGCACCAAAAAAGAGGCTTTTCTGAGCAGCAAAACTGCCCTAGTTTTTTTCAGAGAAAAGAGAAAAATGACTGTATCGAAGAGAGGAACCTAAGCAGGGTGGAAAAAAAAACTGGAGTTGTTTTGGTGCCCAAAAAGCTAGTTTTTTTATGCCAAAAAAAAAAAGGCCATTGACCAAAAAAATTTTGGCCAAAAAGCCATTTTTAAAAATCGCTCTTTCATCATTGTTTATATGGCTAATTTAGTATGTCTTTCACACAAGAAATGAAAAGTGGGCATACTTAAATTAGAAATAAGTTTTAAGAAGTTTTTTTAATTCACTATTGTTTCTATGACCAAATTAGTATGTTTTTCTTACAAGAAGTGAAAAAGAGGTGTGCTTAAATAAGAAATACATTTTAACAAATTTTTTGAAGTCACAACTGTTTCTATGGCCAAATTAGTGTGTAATCCCACAAGAAATGAAAAGGGTGTGTGCTTAAATAAGAAATACATTTTAATAAGTTTTTCTTAATTCACTACTACTTCTGTGGCTAAATTACAATGTAATTGCCACAAGAAATTTGAAGAGGTTGTGCTTAAATAAGAAGTAAGCTTTAAAAAGTTTTTTCAATTCACTATAGATTGTATGGCTAATTTATTGTGGTTTCACACAAGAAATGAAACGAGGGCATGCTTAAGTAAGAAATAAGTTTTACCAAGTTTGTTTAATTCATTATTGTTTCTATGACTGAATTTGTATGCTTTTCTTACAAGAAGTAAAAAAAAAGGGTGTGCTTAAATAAGAAATACGTTTTAACAAGTTTTTTTAATTTGCTACTGTTTTTGTGACTAAATTAGTGTATAAAACTCATAAGAAGTGAAAAAGGGTGTGCTTAAATAAGAAATATATGTTAACAAGTTTTTTTAATTCACTGTTGCTTCTGTGGTTAAATTAGTGTGTAATTCCCACAAGAAATTTCAAGGGGGTGTGCTTATAAGCTTTAACAAGTTTTTGCAATTCACAACTATTTTTGCAGCTAAATTAGTGTGTTTATTGCACAAGGAGTGAAATAGGAGCCTGGTTAAATAAGAAATACGTTTTAACAAGTTTTTTTAATTCACTATTGTTCCTATTGTGAAATAAGAATGTTTTTTCACACAACAATTAAAACACTAGAGTACTTTAAAAACAAGCCATAATTTTAACATTTTTTCATTTTACAATTATTTTTTCTAGCTAATACATTGTGTCTTTTACACGAGAAGTGAAATGGGGCTGTGCCTAAACAAGAAATAAGTTATGACAAGTTTTTTTAATTCAATATTGTTTCTATGACCAAATTAGTGTGTTTTTCTTACCAGAAGTGAAAAACGGCTGTCCTAAAATAAGAAATAAGTTTTAACATTTATTCACTATGTTTCCATGGCTAAATTTGTATGTAATTCCGACAAGAAATGAAAAGGGGGAGTGCTTAAAGAAGAAATCTATTTTAACAAGTTTTTTCAATTCATTACTACTACTGTCACTAAATTTGTGTGTAATTCTCACAAGAAATTTAAAGGGGGTGTGCTTGAATTAGAAGTAAGCTTTAATAAGCTTTTTCAATTCACTATTGTTTACATGGCTAATTTAATGTATCTTTCACACAAAAAAGTGAAACGAAGGTGTGCTTAATTTAGAAATTTGTTTTAACAAGTTTTTTTAATTCACTATTGTTTCTATTACTAGATTAGTATGATTTTCTTATAAGAAGTGAAAAGGGGTATGCTTAAATTAGAAATACATTTTAACAATTTTTTTCTACTCACTATTGCTTCTGTGGCTAAATTAATGTGTAATTTTCACAAGAAATGAAAAGGGGGTGCTTAAATTAGAAATGCGTTTTAACAAGTTTTTTCAATTTACTACTGCTTCTGTGGCTAAATTAATGTGTAATTCCCACAAGAAATTTAAAGGGGGTGTGCTTATAAGCCTTAACGAGTTTTTTTTTTAATTCACTATTATTTCTATGGCTAAATTAGTATGTTTATCTCACAAGAAGTGAAATGAGGACATTGTTAAATAAGAAATAAGTTTTAACAAGTTTTTTCAATTTATTATTGTTTCTATTGCTAAATAAGAAGATTTTTTCACACTACAATTAAAACTTTAGGGTACTTTAAAAACGAGCCATAATTTTAACATTTTTTTCATTTGACTATGAATTTTAACAATTTATAAAAGGGATAAAACGGGGGTGTGCTTAAATTAGAAATAAGTTTTGACAAGTTTTTTTAATTCACTATTGTTTCTATGACCAAATTAGTATGTTTTTCTTACAAGAAGTGAAAAAGGGGTGTGCTTTAATAAGAAATACATTTTAACAAGTTTTTTAAGTTCACTATTGTTTCTATAGCTATGTTTGTATGTTTTTTGCACAAGAAGTGAAAAAGGGGTATGGCTAAATAAGAAATAAGTTTCAACAAGTTTTTTTAATTCACTATTGTTTCTTTTGCATAATGAGAGCTTTTTTTACACAACAGTTAAAACATTGTGGCACTTTAAAAACGAGCCATAAGTTTAACATTGTTTCATTTCACAATTGTTTATATGGTTAATTTAATGTGTCTTTCATACAAGAAGAGAAATAGGGGTGTGCCTTAATAAGAAATAAATTTTTACAAGTTTCTTTAATTCATTGTTGTTTCTATGACCCAATTAGTATGTTTTCCTTACAAGAAGGGGAAAAGGGGTGTGCTTAAATTAGAAATATGTTTTAACAAGTTTTTTTCAATTCACTACTATTTCTATGGCTAAATTAGTATGTAATTCCTATAAAAAATGAAAAGGGGGCGTGCTTAAATGTGAAATACGTTTTAACAAGTTGTTTCAACTCATTACTGCTTCTGTGGCAAAATTAGTGTTTAATTGCCACGAGAAATGTAAAGGGGGTATGCTTAAATAAGAAGTAAGTTTTAACAAGTTTTTCAATTCACTACTATTTTTGTGGCTAAACTAGTATGTAATTCCCACAATAAATTTGAAGATGGTGTGCTTAGATAAGATTTAAGCTTTAACAAGTTTTTTCAAATCACCATTAGTTACATGGCTAATTTAGTGTGTCTTTCACATAACAAGTGAAATGAAGGCATGCTTAAATAAGAAATAAGCTTTAACAAGTTTTTTTTTTAATTCACTATTGTTTCTATGACCAAATTAAAATGTTTTTTGTTGCAAGAAGTGAAAAATGGATGTGCTTAAATAATAAATATGTTATAACTATTTTTTTCAGTTCATTACTATTTCTATGGCTAAATTAGTGTGTAACTCCCAGAAGAAGTGAAAAGGGATGTGCTTAAATAAGAAATATGTTTTAACAAGGTTTTTTAATTAACTATTGTTTTTATTACGAATGAGAATTTTTTTTACACGACATGGCACTTTAAAAATGAGCCATAATTTTAACATTTTTTTCATTTCATTGTTGTTGTATGGCTAATTTAGTATGCCTTTCACACAAGAAGTGAAACGGAGGCGCGCTTAAATAAGAAATTAATTTTTATAAGTTTTTCTAATTCCTTGTTGTTGCTATGACTAAATTAGTACGTTTTTCTTACAAGAAGTGAAAAAGGGGTATGCTTAAATAAGAAATACGTTTTAACAAGTTTTTTCATTTCACTACTGCTTCTATGGCTAAATTATTGTGTAATTCTCACAAGGAATGAAAAGGGGCATGCTTAAATAAGAAATATGTTTTAACAACTTTTTTCAATTCATTACTACTTTTGTGGCTAAATTAGTGTGTAATTACCACAAGAAATTTAAAAGGACTATGCTTGAATAAGAAGTAAGCTTTAACAAGTTTTTTTCAATTCACTATTGCTTGATAGCTAATTTAGTATTTTTTAACACAAGAAGTGAGCTGGGGGCGTGCTTAAATACAAAATAAGTTTTAACATGTTCTTTTAATTCGCCATTGTTTCCATGATCAAATTAGCTTGTTTTTCTTTCAAGACAAGAAAAAAGGGTGTGCTTAAATAAGAAATACGTTTTTACAAGTTTAGGAGTGTGCTTAAATAAGAAATTCATTTTTACAAGTTTTTTCAATTTACCACTGTTTTTATGGCTAAATTTGTGTGTAATTCCCATAAGAAATGAAAAAGAGGTGTGCTTAAACAAGAAATATGTTTAACAAGTTTTTTAATTCACTGCTGCTTCTATGGCTAAATTAATGTGTAATTACCACAAGAAATGAAAAGCGTTATGCTTAAACAAGAAATATGTTTAACAAGTTTTTTAATTCACTACTACTTCTATGGCTAAATTAATGTATAATTCCTATAAGAAATTTAAAAGAGGCGTGCTTAAATAAAAAGTAAGCTTTTACAAAATTTTTTAACTCACTTGTTTGTTTGGCTAATTTAGCGTAGAAATGAAATGAGGGAGTGCTTAAATTAGAAATAAGAGTTAACAAGCTTTTTTAATTCACTATTGTTTCTATGATCGAATTAGTATGTTTTTCTTACAAGAAGTGAAAAAAGGGTCTGCTCAAATAAGAAACACATTTTAAGAAGTTTTTTCAATTCACTACTCCTTCTATGGCTAAATTAGTACATAATGCCAACAAGAAATGAAAAGGCGGTTTGCTCAAATAAGAAATATATTTTAACAAGCTTTTTCAATTCACTACTTCTTCTATGGCTAAACAAGTAAGTAATTCCCACAAGAAAGGTAAAGTGGGGGTCCTTAAATAAGAAGTAAGTTTCAACAAGTTCTTTCAATTCACTATTATTTATTTGGCTAACTTAGTGTGTTTTTGACACAGGAAATAAAAATGCGCATGGTTGAATAAGAAATAAGTTTTAACAAGATTTTGCAATTCACAATTTTTTTATTGTGAAATGAGAATGTCTTTTCACACAACAATTAAAACTCTAGGAAAATTTAAAAATGAGCCATAATTTTAACTTTTTTTTTTTTAATTTGAAAATTGTTTGTATGGCTAATTTAGTGTGTCTTTCACACAAGAAATGAAACTGGGGCGTGCTTAAATAAGAAATAATTTTTAACAAATTTTTGTAATTCACTATCATTCCTATGACTAAATTAGTTCTTACGAGAAGGTCAAAAAGGTTGTGCTTAAGTAAGAAATATGTTTTAACAAGTTTTTTCAATGTAGTACTATTCCTATACATAAATTAGTGTGTAATTCCCACAAGAAATGAAAAATAGGTGTGCTTAATTAAGAAATACATCTTAACAACTGTTTTCAATTCACTACTGCTTCTATGGCTTAATTAGTGTGTAATTTGCTCAAGAAATTTAAAAGGAGTGTGCTTGAACAAGAAGTAAGCTTTATCAAGTTTTTTCCAATTCATTATTGTTTGCATAGCTAATTTAGTGTGTCTTTCACACAAGAAGTGAAACAGAGGCATGCTAAAATATCAAATAAGTTGTTACAAGTTTTTTTAACTCACCATTGTTTTAATGATCAAATTAGTTGTTTTTCTTGCAAGAAGTGAAAAACGAGTGTGCTTAAATAAGAAATATGTTTTTATAAGTTTTTTGCAATTCATTACTGCTTTTGTGACTAAATTAGTGTGTAATTCCCACAAGAAATGAAAAAGGGCTATGCTTAAATAAGAAATACGTTTTAACAAGTTTTTTTAATTGATTATTACTTCTGTGGCTAAATTTGTGTGCAATTCCTACAAGATATTTAGAGGGGCTGTGCTTATATGAAAGTAAGCTTTAACAACTTTTTTCAACTTACTTGTTTGTGTGGCTAATTTTGTGTGTCTTTCACACTACAAGTGAAACAGGGGTGCTTATATAAGAAAAAAGTTTTAATAAGCTTTTTAATTCATTATTTTTTCTACGATCAAATTAGTATGCTGTTCTTACAAGATGTGAAAAAGGGGCGTGCTCAAATAAGAAATACATTTTAGGATGCCTTTTTAATTCACTACTCTTTTTATGGCTAAATTAGTATGTAATTCCCATAAGAAATAAAAGGGGGAGTCCTTAAATAAGAAATATGTTTAACAAGTTTTTTCAATTCACTTCTATGTCTATAGATAAATTGGCATGTAATTAACACAAGAAAAGAAAAGGCAGTTTGCTTAAACAAGAAGTACATTTTGACAAGTTTTTTCAATTCACTACTGCTTCTGCGGCTAGATTAGTGTGTATTTGCCACAAGAAATGTACAGTGGGTGTGCTTAAATAAGAAGTAAGTTTTAACAAGTTCTATCAATTCACTATTATTTCTATGGCTAAAGTAGTGTTTTTTTTGCATAGGAAATAAAAAGGGGAAATGGTTAAACAAGAAATAAGTTTTAACAAGTTTTTTCAAATCACAATTGTTTCCATTGCAAAATGAGAACAATTTTGCACACAACAATTAAAATTCTAGGATACTTTAAAAATGACCCATAATTTTAGCATTTTTTCATTTGACTATTGTTTGTATGGCTAACTTAGTGTCTTTTTCACACAAGAAGAGAAACTGGGGTGTGCTTAAATAAGAAACAAATTTTAACAAATTTTTATAATTCATTATTGTTCCAATGACCAAATTAGTATGCTCTTCTTACAAGAAGTGCAAAAGGGGTGTGCTTGAATTAGAAATACATTTTAAGAAGTTTTTTCATTGTACTACTATTTATATAGATAAATTAGTATGTAATTCTCACAAGAAATGAAAAGGAGGTGTGCTTAAATAAGAAATACATTTTAACAACTTTTTTCAATTCACTACTGCTTCTATGGCTAAATTAGTGTCACTTCCCTTAGGAAATTTAAAAGGGGTGTGCTTGAACAAAAAGTAAGCTTTAACAAGTTTTTTTAATTCACTATTGTTTGTATAGCTAATTTAGTGTGTCTTTCACACAAGAAGTGAAACGGAGGCGTGCTTAAATATGAAATAAGATTTTACGTGTTTTTTTTAACTCACCATTGTTTTAATCATCAAATTTGTAAGTTTTTCTCACCAGAAGTGAAAAATCAGTGTGCTTAAATAAGAAATGTGTTTTTACAAGTTTTTTCAATTCACTGCAGCTTTTGTGATAAAATTAGCATGTAATTCCCCCAAGAAATGAAAGAGGGCTGTGCTTAAATAAGAAATATGTTTTAATAAGTTTCTTCAATTAATTATTGCTTTTGGGGCTAAATTTGTGTGCAATTCCTACAAGCAATTTACAGGGGTTGTGCTTATATAAGAAGTAAGTTTTAATAGGTTTTTTCAACTCACTTGTTTGGGTGGCTAATTTAATGTGTCCTTCACACTAGAAGTGAAACGAGGGAGTGCTTAAATAAGAAATAAGTTTTAACAAGGTTTTTCAATTCAATATTTTTTCTTTGATCAAATTAGTATGTTTCTTACAAGATGTGAAAAAGGAGTGTGCTCAAATAAGAAATACATTTCATGATGTTTTTTCAATTCACTACTCTTTCTATGGCTAAATTAGTAAGTAATTCCAACAAAAAATAAAAGGTGCGAGTACTTAAGTAAGAAATACATTTTAACAAGTTTTTTCAATTCACTATTATGTCTATAGCTAAATTAGTTTGTAATTCCCACAAGAAATGAAAAGGCAGTTTGCTTAATTACGAAATACATTTTCACAAGTTTTTTTAATTCGCTACTACTTCTGTGGCTAAATTAGTATGTATTTCCCACAAGAATTGTAAAGTGGGTGTGCGTTAATAAGAAGTAAGTTTTAACCAGTTCTATCAATTTACTATTATTTCTATGGCCAAATTAATGTGTTTTTTGCATAAAAATAAAAAGGGGGCATGGTTAAAAAAGAAATTAGTTTTAACATGTTTTTTCAATTCACAATTGGTTCTATTGCGAAATGAGAACTTTTTTCACACAACAATTAAAATTCTAGGATACTTTAAAAACGAGCCATAATTTTAACATTTTTTATTCATTTGACTATTGTTTGTATGGCTGATTTAGTGTGTTTTTCACACAAAAAGTGAAACTGGGGCATGCTTGAATAAGAAACAAATTTTAACAATTTTTTTTAATTCACTATCATTTCAATGACCAAATTAATATGCTTTTCTTACAAGAAGTGTAAAAGGGGTGTGCTTAAATTAGAAACACATTTTAACAAGTTTCTTCAATGTACTACTGTTTCTATAGATAAAGCAGTATGTAATTCTCAAAAGAAATGAAAAGGAGTTGTGCTTAAATGAGAATACGTTTTAACAACTTTTTTCAATTCACGACTGCTTCTGTGGTTAAATTAGTGTGTAATTCTCTCAAGAAATTTAAAAGGGTTGTGCTTGAAGAAGAAGTAACCTTTGACAAGTTTTTTCAATTCACTATTGTTTGTATAGCTATTTTAGAGTGTCTTTCACACAAGAAGTAAAACAGAGGCATGCTTAAATATGAAATAAGTTTTTACAATTTTTTTTAACTCACCATTGTTTTAATGATCAAATTAGTATGTTTTTCTCACCAGAAGGGAAAAACCGACGTGCTTAAATAAGAAATATGTTTTTACAAGTTTTTTCAATTCACTACAACTTTTGTGACAAAATTAACATGTAATTCCCCCAAGAACTGAAAGAGGGTTGTGCTTAAATAAGAAATATGTTTTAACAAGTTCTTCAATTGATTAATGCTTTTGGGGATAAATTTGTGTGTAATTCCTACAAGAAATTTATAGGGGCTGTGCTTATGTAAGAAGTAAGTTTTAACAAGCTAGTGTTTTCAACTCACTTATATGGGTGGCAAATTTAATGTGTCCTTCACACTAGAAGTGAAACAAGGGAGTGCTTAAATAAGCAATAAGTTTTAACAAGCTTTTTCAATTCACTATTTTTTCTATGATTAAATTAGTATGTTCTTACAAGATGTGAAAAAGGGTTGTGCTCAAACAAGTAATACATTTTAGGAAGTTTTTTCAATTCACTACTCTTTCTATGGCTAAATTAGTATGTAATTCCAACAAGAAAAAAAGGATGAGTACTTAGGTAAGAAATTTGTTTTAACAAGTTTTTTCAATTCACTACTATGTCTATAGCTAAATTAGTATGTAATTTCCACAAGAAATGAAAAGGTAGTTTGCTTAAATAAGAAGTATATTTCACAAGTTTTTTCAATTCACTACTACTTCTGTGGATAAATTAGTATGTAGTTCCCACAAGAAATGTAAAGAGGGTGTGCTCAAATAAGAAGTAAGTTTTAACAAGTTCTTTCAATTCACTGTTATTTCCATAGCTAAATTAGTGTTTTTTGCACAAGAAAAAAAAAAGGCGCTATGGTTAAATAAGAAATAAGTTTTAACATTTTTTTTCAATTCACAATTTTTTCTGCAAAATGAGAATGTTTTTCACACAACGATAAATTGTAACACCCCAAAATTAATTAAGTGTTATTAGAATGTAAAAGATGGATTAGTGTGCCATAATGAGTATTTTAAACTTAATTCGACCATTGAGTGAAATTTTTAAATTTATGTTATTTTTGATTATTTTAATAATTTTTAATTACTCTTAATTATTTTTAATTGCTATTTTAAATATTCAAAACAAAACAATTTGTTAAATGACCAACACGTCTCACTTTGGAAAACCACATACGGGACATGGTATTGTTTGAAAACCTGCTTTCCTTTTCTTTTATAAAATTCCTCTCTCCCTCTTTCTTTCATTCATTCTTGCTCTCCCTTATTCTCTCACTCTCTCTCTCTCGGTCTCTCACTCTCTCTCATTTCCCTTTCAAAATTTTTGAAGCAAAAATCAATCCCAAGCTTCAGGTTAGTGGATTGGAATCTCAGGAACTCGATTGGATGACCACAAACTTGATTTGAAGCTTTGATTCGAGGTCAGTTTCGAAATTTCTAAAACTTTCTAAATTTTTTTCAAATTTCTTGGTATTTTGAAATTTACGCTTTCCTAAGCTTAGAAAACCTTCAATCTAGGTTAGAGAAACTTAGAATAACTAGGATCTAAGCTTTGTTTGATCAAAAACGGATTTAAATCAAAATTTTTCATTTTTCTCCATTTTTCTCTAATTTCAGGATTTTTCAAAATCTTTGTCCAAATCTTGTTAAAATTGGTTTAAAAGTGTTTTATGATGTCTTTCTATCATCTATTGATGTTTCACATGCCCCTGAGAACTGAGAAAAACAGGTTAAAATGAAGATTTGGGCTCGGGAGGCCAAAATCCCGTGTTTGAAAAATTTTAGAATTTTTCCAGATAGATAGGCCTAAGTTCATGTTCGACAGGCCAGATTCATAAGTTCAGTAGGCCGAATTCATACGACCGGCAGACCGAACCTAAAAAAGTTCAGTCGACTAGACCTGGACCTCAGTAGGCCAAACCGCATAGTTTGGTTGGCTAAACCAGGGCGACCAGCAGGCTGACCGGGCATAGTGAAATTTTGTAATTTTTCATTCATTTTGCTATTTTGGACCCCGATTGAGATTCCAACCTTATAAAATGATTTTATAAGTACAAATGGCACACTAGGACACCATGAGACAATTTAATGACATAGGATATCTTAATTTAGATGCTGATAAACAAAGTTACTATACATTAGGGTTGTTCATGAATCCGCGAAGCTAACGTATAGCGGACTGGAATTACGGTCTGGGACACCAGCATAAGTTTTGAGGTAGGACCCTCTCCTTGGTAACTTAGTTTTAAAAATATTTTTGGCCTAAAAAGGATTTTCATTAAAATATTTTCAATGATGATTTAAAAAGGGATTTCATTGACTATTTTTATAAACAGTAGACTGAGGTGAAATTTCAGAATAAACCTCATAATGAATGTAAGTGAGAATACTTGCTAAAAGGAGATTTCTAATAATTATATAGAATAATAAGGGCATGATGCCATATCAGAGATCGGGTCATATAGAGTGCAACCTTGGGGGCAGGTCCCGAAACCCAATTGGGCCACTACGGTGGTGTAATATATATGGTTTGCCTAGGAAAAGAAAATGATATTCTTTCTGGTCTACCAATAAGTTGTTTTGGTAAGGTAAACTTTTATTGAATTTTTGTTTATTTATTTATTCAAGTTCGTTTTCTAAATATTTATTTGAATAATGAAATTTCCTTTAAAATTTGGTGTTTTAAATATAGTCCTATTGAGCCATTCGCTCACATTTTCTTTATTTTCAAAACTTTTCCCCTCTAAGTGGATATCAGCTTAGGATTAGAGAAAAGTCCACAGATAGGACATTTGAGTAGTAGGAGAACCCTGTAGGTTACTTAAATTATAAAATCAAGGCATGTATAACTTTAACTTTCTCTTTCTTCATTTTCAGCTGTGGTTGTAATTTAATATTGTTGGTACTATGTGTGTGCACAAGTTGTGGGTCGGTGGGACCCATTCTCGCCTCTCCTTATATTTTCATTATTTCTTTATTATTTATTTTGTTATCCTTATTTGTTTGAATATTATAACTATTTGCTTTAAATAAAAATATTTTAAAACTTATCACACTTTCATAACTAAATTGCTTAATTTTTAAACTCATATTTTAATTAAATTCTACTTAATTAACTTAATTAAACTGTCACGTCATCTCCCGTACTCCAAGGCGTGACAGAATGGTATCAGAGCTCAAGGTTATAAACCTTGGGAATTGTGCATACATAGTTATAGCAATGAACTACCACTGATAGTCCAAATTTTGTTTTCAAAAGTGAGAGAATGGCACCTAGACATAGTTCAACAATTGACGTCGAGTTCAGAAATGTTGAGGGCATGATGAGGGCTATGTTTGCTGCATTTCGATAGATGGCAGCAAGGGCAAGACCAGATGATTTTGAGGCTAGTTGCCAGCATTCGTACTTTAAGGAATTCCGACGTGTGCCTATACAGACCTTTGATGGAAATGGGGACCCGCAAGTGGTAGAATATTGGTTAGATTCGGTCGTGAAACACTTGGATATTCTTGGTGTGCTTGCGAAATATCGTGTGGAATTTGCAATGTATAAGTTTAAAGGTGGTGCCAATATTTGGTGGAAGCAAGCTAAGCACTTGGAAAACAATGGTAATATCAGTTGGGACAGGTTTGAGGGTCTGTTCTATGATCGGTATTTTTTGCAAGGATATAAAAACCAAAAGGCAGCTAAATTCTATAGGTTGCAACAAGGTGATATGTCAGTTTGGAGTACGAGGTGAAGTTTAATGAGCTGGCCAGGTTTGCTCCCTCTATAGTGGCATCGGAACGTGAGAATTGCATTAAGTTTCAAGAAGGACTCAAAGCTCCCATCCGACGGCAGGTGGTTGACTTGTAGCTTAGCAGTTTTGGAGAGCTTGTGTAGTCGACAATTTTTGTGGAAAGTGACTATGCACAGTATTGTGAGAGTCGAGTTAAGACGTTAGGAGGACCATAGAGGAGTGGCGGGAGGAACACTAGTAGTCGACCGACTCTGGGGAAGAACAAGCAGGGTGGTGTGAACAATGGCAGCAGCAATTCATTTAGCAATGAGCGCAGCAAGCCCTACAGCTTTTACTATCATTATTGCCAGCAGCCGGGACACATTAAGAGAAAATACCTAATTAGGAGTGCTCGTCTAAGACTTCAGTCCAAAGAAGGAGCTAGTCGTTAGCCCTAGCCTTAGACTTTACCTCAGCTTCAGCAGTACCCTCAGCTTCAATTCCATCAGTTTGCTGACTCAGTTTACTCCTCAGCAACTACAATACCCAGCACAGGGATACCAGTCATAGAGCTTCCAGCGCAATGTTCCTCAGTACCGAGCACCAAGTATAGCCAGTGTGCAGTCACCTCCTCCGCAGCGGTGTCGGCCAACTAACCCAGGATCTAATACTGTTGGTAGAGGTAAAGGGAAAGCCCCATTGCAGGTTCACATGATGACATCAGGGAGTTCAGATGCCCAGACTAATAACGTGGTTGTCGACGGTACGATTTTGGTTTCTTAGTCTTTAGCACACGTGTTATTCGATACTAGTGCCACTCATTCTCTCATTTCAAGTTCTTTTGTACATGCCTTGGGATTAGAGATAGAGGAATTTGATGAACCCCTAGTCATAGCTTCACCCTTAGGGTAGGTGTGTGTAAACTGTATTTGTAAAGCTTGTAAAATAAAGGTTGGGGATGAGATTTTGAAGAGTGATTTGATTTTAATCCCCATCAGTACATGTGATGTAATCCTAGGGATGGACTGGTTGTCCAAATATAATGCAGTGGTAGACTGTCAACTTTAGAAAGTAACCCTAGTGTCCGATAGAGGGACGACGATCACTTACCAGGGTGGTGGTGATCGGCTAATGAGTGAGCGTTTTGTAAGGGCAAGTCTCGGAGGGCGGAAGAACATAGTTTGTTATGCCTTCCTCATGAACTTAGAAGGAGAGTCTAGTGCCTTGAGAAGAAACGCAGTGATCCCAGTAGTAGACAAATTTGAAGATGTCTTCCCCGACGAGCTACCAAGATTACCACCACATCAGGAGATTGAGTTTGGTATTGAGTTGCTTCCAAGAACAACACCGATCTCTGTAGCACCTTATCGGATGGCGGCGGCAAAAATGAAAGAATTGAGGAAACAGCTTCAAGAGCTTGCTTATAAGGGATACATTCGACATCACCGTGGGGAGCATCGGTTTTGTTGGCAAAAAAGCATGATGGAACCCTCAGGTTGTGCATAAATTATCGACAGCTGAATCATGTCACAGTAAAGAACAAGTATCCTCTACCTAGGATTGATGAATTGTTTGATCGGTTGGGAGGTTCATGGTACTTCTCAAAGATAGATTTGAGGTCGGGATATCATTAACTCAGAATTAAGGAAGAGGACATTCTGAAAACAGCTTTCAGGACCCGGTATGGACATTTTGAGTTTCTAGTGATGCTGTTTATATTGAAGAATGCTTCGACAGCCTTCATGGACCTTATGAATAGGATATTCAGACCTAATCTAGATCAGTTCATGATCGTATTCATCGATGATATTTTGGTCTATTCTAAGACTTAGGAGGAGCATGAGCAGCATCTCAGAATCATGCTTTAGACTCTATAAGAGCACCAGTTGTATGCCAAGAAAGAAAAGTGTGAGTTCTGGCTAACGGAAGTTAAGTTTCTGGGTCATGTCATCTCCGAACATGGGATCTCAGTGGATCCTTCTAAGGTGGAAGCTATAGTGGAATGGGAACGATCAAGGAATATAGTAGAAATCCATAGCTTCTTGGGACTTGAAGGATACTATAGAAAGTTTGTAAAGGATTTCACAAAGATAGCAGCGCCTCTAACAAGACTGATCAGGAAGAATGTTAGGTTTGAATGGAATGAAGGATGTGAGCTTGCTTTCAAGAACTGAAAAATCGATTAACTACAACTTTAGTTTTGATTATTCTGAATAGTGAAGAGCCGTATGAAGTTTATATAGATGCCTCAGGATGTGGATTCAGGTGTGTGTTGATGCAATATAGATGCATGGTAGCGTACGGATCGAGACAGCTATGACCTCATGAGCGAAATTACCCCACTCATGACTTAAAGCTAGCAGCAATGCACGCGCTGAAGATCTAGAGATGTTATTTGTACAGGTTGACATTTTAGGTTTTCTCCGACCACAAGAGTTTGAGATATCTTTTTACCTAGAGGGATCTAAACTTGAGGTAGCGAAGGTGGATAGAATACATGGAGGATTATGATTTCGCACTACAGGGGGGAGCTGGGTGGGGGCGGGGGCACCTAGGGGGGCCACGTGGGGGTAGGGGGTGGGGGTAGCTGGGGGGGACAGCGGGGGGGTGGGGTGGAGCTAGGGGGGGCGGGGGCAGCGGGGGGG
>CAMOHE010025780.1:13223-33238 GCA_946598075.1 Artocarpus hirsutus | reverse complement strand
GTGACTTCGATTTGACATAAAATTTAACATTTAATGATACGTGTACTCTGGACAAAGTTGTCAAAACAACAATGTCATACCTTCTGACGTTTATATTTAGCGACATATACCAATAGAAAATAATATATGGAGAAATAAGATAAGAACTGTAAAATAGCTGAAATGTTTAACAAGGAGATTTCGATAAATGAATTTATGAAAAAAAATTTTTTGATCAATGGTCTTTTATTTTTTTTTTTTACATCAAAAAATTAAGCTTTTTGTATAGAAAATTGATTTTTTTCATCCTGTTAAAGTTTTTTTCTTACTCTAAATTATTTTCTTCATCTTGTTGAAGTTTTTTTAAAAAAAACTCAAGTAGTTTCTCTGCTTAAAAAAAGCTTGATTTTTATGTAAAAAAAAAAACACCATTTACTTAATTAAAATTTTTTTATGGCCTTTTTTTCAAATTTTTCAGATTAAACAATGAGGTGTTTCTGTCAAAAAAAATTTTAGTGAAAAACAACCTTCATATGTGCTAGCAAAATAAATTTATTTTTACCACCCCAACCTATTAAAAAATTCAACGAGCAAGAAAATTTTAATAGGGTGTTTAGCATAGGATAGTTTGAACCATTTTATCAATTATAAATAGTATAAAGCTCTCACACGTTACAATAAAAAATAAATTAATAAATAAATAAATAAAATTATTACAATGTAAAACTCTTATATACTATTATAAAAACAATTCTAACCAATAGTTTCAATTACCATGTCAAATACCCTATAAGCCTCGTCCAACTATTGAAAAACAATGCCTTACAACAATGCCTTTTTTTTTTTCTGCTACTTAAAAATAAATAAGGGACTAAACGAGTTTTTCATGTATTATTATGTATCTGTGCCGAACCAATATAGTGATTTAATTTAACTAGATAGTAAAATGAAAGTGCTGTCAGAACACTTGTAATAGAGTATATTGATAACATTAAATAAATAAAAAAAATTTTGAAATTCTTGCTTTATTTAATTTTGAAAACTAAAACACACACATGAAACGGGCGGGCTATAGACGTGAAAATTAGTTTATTATTAATAAAATAACAACATTATTGCCACCAATTGTGACAAAACTATATTGATAGCATTAGATTTATAAAAACCTTTAAAACTTTAGTTTTATATGTAAAATAGTAATAAAAAACACAACACATGAAACGAGCGGGTTATGGACGTGAAAATTAGTTAGTATACATAACTAATAATTGATTGGTTGAGTCTATTTGTATTCTCCTAGCTTTATTGATTTTTAATCATGTAGCCCAAAAAGGAGAGAGAGAGAGAGTTGCAGAAATTAAAAAAGAAAAAGAAAAAAAGAGTTGAATTGAAAGAGGGTAAAAAGAAAAAGTAATTATGGTCCCAAACTACACATTCTAGAAGCATGTACAAAAGACGACCTGACCTAACTTATTGGACAAGCAGAGAAATCCAAGCTAACTTATCAAATGAGTTAGCTAGGCAGCCCAGTGGAGCAGCCAGACTCTAGCACATGGGACAATTGACCATGACTGTGCCTGTTCAAGCAGGATAACTTATCAATTTGATTCTTCCACCTAGCCACCAAATCTAGGCTCATGAATTTAGTCGCACTGGCGTATTTATAACTTACCTGATAAATTAACTCATCTATTTTCCTCTGGTTCTGGAATCTAACCATAGTTTTAACTCTACCAACTGTAATATGGAATCTTTGTGTACCACTATCTGTGTCTGGTCCCAGAAAATAATAAATTAAGGAGACAGAGGGGTACCCCACCTAACAATAATGCAGTGTGTTGGTTACACAGGGTTTTGATTGCTGATTTTGTCCTGAAATTATAAGATAATACTTTTCTTTTTTTTGGCCCTCAAATTTTTGGCCTCGAAGTGGATAATGAGTCCGAAATCAATCTATAATCTTATCCGATATACCAGACAAATCAACATGGTGGCGGTTTCCTCAACTCTGGACATCTGGAGCCAAGTTTCGAGTGTTGCAATAAACAACCATAACAAGGCTAGACACTTGTAAGAGCCTTTGCTCTTTTTTTTACTGTGGATGACGTTGAACATTATGCAATCAGAGCCTAATGTCTCGCTGCTTCAGTCACTTTTTGACAATATGTGTGGTAAAAGGACTTGGAACTTTAGACCTAAAAAAACAAAAGCCAGCTGTTCTATGATTCCCTTAACTATGCCGATAAGCATTTACAGTAATAGCCTGGCTTGATAAGTGACTGTCAGTTTGTTTGAAGAGTGACAATAACGGGTGAATGACATGCATCAAACCCTATGCAACTTTCGTGTGCATCCATTGCTTATCGGGTGAAGTTCATGGAAGGAGGACATTTCTTTGTGGTGCAGATAAATGGACAATTGGTAACAGTAGTTCTTCAAATAGGCTAAACACCGCTCTTCTTGATGACAATAAGGGTATATTTCGTTCATATATTTTTTTAATTTAATAAGTTTAAATTTAAATTTAAGTATTAAAATTTTTTAGATATATATTTAAATTTTTTTATATTTTAAATCATTTAAGTATAAAAAATTTAAAATTTTAAAATTTTTATTTTTTTTAAACTTTTGATATTCAGATATTTTTGTTAAAGTAAAAACTAAAATTCCCTCCCTTATATTTAAAAAAAAAAATAACATTTTCATTTGATGTTCAATTAAAATGATAATTTTTTCACTGCATTCGTAATAAAAAAAAATAAATCAAAATCTATATTACATATTTTTAAAAATCACTAACATTAAGATTTTATTAGATTTATTAATAAATAAAAAACTATCTTTACTACCTATCCAAACATAAATTTTAATTTTATTCCATACTCAAATTAAAACTTAATGTACATCCAAATATCAATTCGAATAACAATTTAAATCACTAACTCAAATCCTAATTCAAATCTAATTAACTTAAATTAAACCACTAATTTAAATCCACCCTAAATAAAAGATTAATGAGTCTCTCTTGTGAAGGTCTAACGGTGGGCCTTACCTCAATGACCCGTGGTGGTTACGGTGATGGTGACGGTGATGCTCCGGAATCAGGCTCCTTGTCGCTCCATCAGTAGTTCCAATGTTACCATAAGAGGGGGCTTCTCGTACATTCCTAAGGGTCGGGGACGTTTTATACGTTTGACACATTAGTCCATACAAATTATGTATTATACAAAGCTCTTAACAATTATAACGCTCTACAAGGTCAAGGTGAAAACGATTTTGCCAGCCTTACCTTTGAAGACTTTAACGTGCCCTACAAGTTTGGGTATAAGACTAATTCGCTTTTGCTACTGTAGTCTAAGAGGGCGTGGAATCTTTTGACCCTACGCGTACCAACATATTCTTCATTTCAACTTCCATGCCTATTCCTACAATATATATCAGATACCCTGCATTTATTGTCACATTAGTAGAATGGAATCTATATGTGGAGATGGTATATATCAAAAGCATATTCTTATTAGGTGGACCTTTCTGTAAAGAAGATTCAAAGGGGCAAGATCTTTTTCCAGCGTAGACAATAAGATGTTCTCAAAAGGGCGTTTGTCAAACCGTGTGAAAGATCAACAGATCAAACGTTTATTTCACGAAAACAGGCAGGGAAAAAATAAAAAGGAAGTGCAAAAAAAAAAAAAAAAAAGAGAACTTGAGATTCTAAAAACTCGGCATATCTATATATTCGGCATTTTTCATTTACAAAAGCATAACTGATTACTGTAAACCAAAATACAAAAGATAGTTGCATCATAAGAGCAACGGCACTAGTACAGTAGTAGTACTTTCTCACTTCCTGATCTTTTTTATCAACCCAGAAAAAAAATAAAAAAAAAAAGAGGCGGGAAGGCCAGGATTCTCACTCTACCGTATCTACAGTGGCAGATTTTCTCTAAATTACCTCAAATAAATAAAAAAAAAAGTAGAAAAACCCTTGAAAGAGCCTCATCACGTGAAACTTCTCTTCAAACTCTGGTTCTGCTCTTCTGTTCAGCGGAAAACCGGGTCTTTCTCTGTAGTTTTTTGGACCTTATTAGCATCTATGTACAATCGTATAACTGGGTTTTTGCTTCTTGAGTTAAAAAAAAAAACTCTGATTTTTATGCAGATCAGTCCATTGAACTTGTCTCTCCTCCGCTTACGATCCATGGGTGCCCTGCATTTTTCACAGAGCAAAACAAAAGTTAATTACAGTCCAAAAATGCAAAAATAAAGATGCTATTTTTATTTGCATGGAGAGATTTAGAACAAAAACAAATAAAGTTACAATCTTGGACACAAGAGCTATAATCAAAACATGATATGAAATTCAAGGTTCAAGATTTAGATCCAAGAAATAATTTTTTAAAAACAAAGTAAAAAAGAAGAACAAGAAAAACTTACGAAGTGCTTGTTCTGCTGTTAATCTCCTTGAAACATCCCTACAGATCATCTTTCTCAACAGATCCTTGGCCGCCGGCGAAACCGACCAGAAAACCCTAGTCGGAAACCTCAAATTCCCTCTCAAAACCGTCTCAAAGATTTCCGTCGCCGATTCACCGTAGAACGGCGGAATCCCAGACAACATTATGTACAGAATCACGCCAGCACTCCAAACATCGACCTTCTCGTTGTACTCCCTTCCCATCAAGACCTCCGGCGCGACGTAGTACGGCGTGCCAACGACTCCCTCGACGCATCCGTCTTCCCCAAGACACTCGGCGGAGCCGAAATCGGCGAGCTTGAGATTCTCCCTAGAATCGAACAAAACATTCTCGGGCTTCAAATCGCGGTGAACAATTCCTAGGGCATGGCAATGCGATAGAGCCTGAAGAAGCTGTTTGATGAGGGAGGCCGACTGGGGCTCGGAGAGGGTGCGATTGAGGATCTTGTCGTAGAGAGTGAGGGGCTGGCAGAGCTCAAGAACGATGGTGAGGAAGTCTTCAGTGTCCAAGACGTCGAAGATGCGGAGGATGTTGGGGTGGGGGGACAAGAGGGTCATGATCTTGGGCTCCTTGTCGAGGCAGGCACGGTCGGTGGCGTCAGTGAGGAGGCGCTTGTCGATGACCTTGCAGGCGACGAACTCCGCCATGGATGGGCTGAAGCCACGGAAGATGGTCCCAAATCGCCCGCGCCCGATTTCCTCGTACAGTTGGTAGGCGTTCTTCAGAGCTTCACACATTGCAAAAGAGAGGTTTTTTTTTTTTTTTCTTGTTTCTTGTTTTTAGTTTTGGTTGGGATTTTGGAGGGGTTTTACAGAAGAGGAAGAGGAGGGGCGATAATAAGGAAATTAGAAACAGGGTGGAATTCTAATAAGGAATTCGGAATATTCCTTTTCGGTGGGATTTTTTTTTTTGGGGGTGTGAAAGCCAGTAATGATTGTACACGTTTTCAAAAAGTCATTTTTAAAAATCACCCTTTTCTACAAGACGTGGTTCCTTGGTGCGTTAGATGGATTCTGGCACGGTATTGATCTGACCGCTTATCTCCTCGTCTTGGCGTCTTCTCTCAGTCTACTTTCCTATATCCCTACTTGCAAGTTATCAGTTTACAAAAAGTAACAACAACAAAAATAAATTTTTATAATAAAATAAACAACTTTGTTTCCTCAGTAAAGCACGGCTGTTTTAACGATCACATTTATTTCTTGACGAGCACGGCTACTCTGATCGTTAGAATCCAAATATAACAGCTAAAGCAAACAACTCTACCTGTAAAACAAAATTGTTTTTTCATTATAAGAATTTGTTAACAAAAATTACATGCAACAAAATTTATAATTGTATAG
Organism: Artocarpus hirsutus; assembly: GCA_946598075.1. Taxonomy (NCBI): domain Eukaryota; kingdom Viridiplantae; phylum Streptophyta; class Magnoliopsida; order Rosales; family Moraceae; genus Artocarpus; species Artocarpus hirsutus. Next base: position 27,441 of record CAMOHE010025780.1, on the reverse strand, counting down.
ATGAAAAATATCAGTTTGTTATTAAGATATTTTCAAAATAGAAAATTAATATTATTTAAAATAATTTTGCTATTTATAAAATAAAATTAATTAATTATATACTCATACCTTTTAGTTTTGACTTTTATTTAAGAAACTACAAAAATATTTTTTAAATATTACTAATTTTCATAAAAGGGCTGATTTTAAAATATCCTTTAAATTTTGCTAATTTTTAAATATTACTAATTTTCATAAAAGGGCTGATTTTAAAATATCCTTTAAATTTTGCTAATTTTCATAAAAGGTTTACTTTACTAAAAATTAGCGTGATTCTTAAAAATACAGAGTAAAACAAAGTATTTCAATAAAATAATATAGGGGATGTTTTTATTATTATTCCAAACAAAACGACTTCTATTGATACATATTGGCCAGTTTTCAATTTTTAGGTTAAGTTTACAAATTTGCCTCATTGATTGTCATTTGTAGTAAGCTGCAACCCCTGTTATGCAAAAAAACAGTCGCAGAAATTATAAACTCAATAGCATATCACGTATTATATGGATTCTTTAGTAAAGTAATTTAAGAAATTTTTTTATAAAACAATTCTAGGAAGTAATCGATTTGTGGGATAAGGATCAAATCTAAATCAGAAAAAAAAAATCAAAGATTCCAGGGTTGTATTTTGATTTATTTTCGGCATATAAAGATTAAGTGTCCTGATAAGTTAGGTTTAGAAGTTATATTCGGTTACCCTACATATAATATAGTTTTTAGAATCATAATTCATTCAATTAAAAAATATAATTTTTTTTAGTATTTGCAAAGTGGTTTGAGTTGAAAAAATTAGTTTAAATATTTTAGCATGCGAGAACTTTACACTTTGATTATTTTTTGCTTTACAATATAATATGATAGAGCTTTACACTATTATTTGTGAAAACCAATTGGTTTGAACCAATTTGTTAAACATTCAATACATTTCAAAAAAAAAAATACATGCATTAAATAAGATCATAATACAACTGAATACCAATGTACCATCAACCAGCTTGTTTTATTTATATTTATTACATATAAGCACATTTTAAGATTTCTCTTCAGTTAAGCCCAAAAAAAAATCTCTTTAGTTGTCATATATATATATATATATATATATATCTCCATGTTTATTTTTTACCTAATTTACTTAACACCTATATATTTTTTTTTTTCCATCCACAACATTAACGTGTAATAAACATCTACCTTCTTCTATGACAATAACTTTTACCAACATGCTGACAACATTGCTGACAACAAATATTTTAAAAGCAATGCAACGGTTTTGCAAACTTTTAAATCACAACGTGTCGAAGGGTTTTTTTTTTTTTTTTTTTTGGGTCTTTTTCTTTTAATTTTGCTGAAACGTTACGTGTGAATTCATCATTCACCATCCGCGACAGCCTTGTCCGTGATTTACAGTACTTACACCCCATTTCTGCCAAGTGGCAAATTAATTTATAATTCTGTTATTAGTAATGAAAACGACTGTCGTTTTTTGTCCAAAAAACAATATATTTTTTGACACCATTTTCATGCATATGCTAACTTTATGAGTGGGCCTACCCTATACCGCCGGCATAGCATGCTAAAGAATCTTGCTCAATAAAATAAGTTGATATTTGTCCGGTATTTTATTACCTTACATATAAGAAAGTTATCTTCATATATTTTGAAATGGGGTCCCAAAAACAAAACAAAACAAAACAAGGGGATGGTCATATTCCATCATTACATTTTGTCTATAAGAAATAATTCATCAATATAGGTGTCCAAGTTGCAGTTGCTTTATGTATTGAAATGCATGTGTATATATATACATGTATATGCCACTGTCTGCCTAATGGTCGAGGCTGCCGTGGTCCAAACACATAGTCTTGTAGGAATTATTGGCCTAACCGATCATGACAATGTCCCTGTCCCTCGTGACACGGTCTAATTAATAATTGTATGTCTAGTTTATCTTCTAAAGCTCTATGTTCAATCCTTAATAACGTGGAAAGTAACATTAATGTTGATGGCATTTCATATCCTTCAATAATTGTTTCATGTTCAATAAAAAACAATGCATTTTTTTGTAATGTGTTTTCGGTAGTTAATACTGTTTGATAGGAACCGTTGGCAGTTGAATTTTATTTTTTATATTATTTTTGTATACGTAATAATGTGAAAAAAAGAGCCTGATTACAAGTTTTTCAAGAATAATGTCGTTGAGTTTTTTTGACCCTTTGCTTTAGGATTAATCAGTTGTGTTTCTTGATACACTACGTTCATGCAATTTAATTTAAACAGATAGACACGATGACAAGAAATTATTATAGTTTGTTAAATTTTTCCAACTAAATGCTAGTATTTTTCTTTCATCAATGGTTGAAATCATTGTTTTTAATTATCTAGTGTTTAAAATTTAGGCATAATTTTTAGGTGTTTATACCTAAAGCCTTTGTTTAGGAAATGCGTTAGAACTAATAGGACGTTTGAGAGAGTAGTTTAAACTATCAGTTTAAATTTAAACACTGTAGCACGTGAGAGCTACACTGTAACTTTTTAATATAATATGTGAGAGCTTTATATTATTCATTGTTCAAACATTGGTCTGAACTACTATTTCAAACATCTTTTAAAAAATTTTAACTTTACAGTATAAATTTTTCATATATTAAATAAAAAAATAAAAATTATTATAATTTAAAGTTTTTATATTCTATAATTTTTAAGTTTTAAGGTTGTGTCTAAAACCATTTTACATCTTTTAAATCCAACTAAAAATTCAAATGCCCAGAACTACGGAGAAAAGAAAAGGAAAGAAAAAAAAAGGAGAAAATAAAAAAGTCCATTCATAGACTTCAATGAGCTTTTAAGACGATGGCCACATAAAACAAAATTATGACTCACTTGTGATAAAGAAATGCATGACTCACTAGAGCAACAGGTAGCTAGCTAGGGCAAAGTCTTCCTTGGTGGGGCACTTGTAACTCATTGTCACGCATGTATCTCCACCATGGCAAGTACTTTTTGGCAGAAACCTAGAATATATTTTTTTGTACCTTTCACTTGTTTTCTACTTTTCTTGCTTTGGAGTAAAAGAAGGTGCTAGTACTTAATTGGGGAAGTGACAAAAGAACAAACAGCTTTGTGGAAATAAACAAAGGACAAAGTTGTAAGATTTGGCTCTTTGGAGCCTAACTTTTAAGATACGAGTCTCAGTTTTTAATTAGTTATATGATAGTGGATTTGGTTTTTTGGGATAAGTGACTTGCCGGGCGGTGCAAGATACAAGGCTAGGACAATCACTTAAGGGAAAACGAGATTTATTTTCTATAATATGTTTAACTCCATTGTTTTTCCTAATCTTGATGGAAAAAAACTCGTATTTACTAGTATATTTTAATCATATATATAAAAGAATATAGCAAAAAGATAAAACATAGTTCCACAGTATATCTACATTTACAAAATGAGGATAAAGAGAGAGAATTTATTAGGATAAAGCACTAGAAATGTGACTGAATTTTTTTCTGTTCTTCTCTCTTCTGTTTTGGGGATTTGCTATTCAAAGTTTCTTTAAGGGAGTTTGTCACGTTTCGAAGTACGGGAGGTGACATGACAGGTTGATTAGGTTAAATTAAAAGAAATTTAATTAAAAACACAAGTTAAAGAATTTAATTAAATAAGAAATATGTGATAATTTAAAAAGCCTTTTAAGTGGATATTTATAATAATTAAACAAGTAAGATAAGCAAAATGAAATAAAATAATAAAGAAAAAGAGAATATGTGTTGAGTCTCACAGACCTACAACTTGTGCACACATATAGTATCGATCATAATTAAATTACAACCACAGTCTGAAATAAAAAGAGAAGTTAAGATAATACATACCTTGATTTTGTGATTCAAATAACCTACTTAGGTCTTCTACTATTCGTAGGTCTGATCAATGGACTCTTTTTCGATCTTAAGCTGAAGTTCACCTAGAAGGGGAAAGATTTTAAAACAAATAAAAAGTGAGCAAAAGGCTCAGTAGAACTATGCTTTAAAATAGATAAATAATTTGAATATAAAATCTTCTTTCAAAGAAATAAATAGAAAACAGAGTTAAGTAAATAAATCTTTCAAATAAGTCTCATAAAAAACAATTTGTCCAGAAAGTACCTTTAATCTTTCTTGGACAAACCATATATATAACACTACTGTAGTGGCCTAGCTGAGTTTCGGGACCTGTTTCCAAGGTCGCATGCTACACGACCCGATCTCTGATATAGCATTATGCCTGTTTATTTATTTCTATCAGTTAACAAAAATATCTTTTTACCGAGTATTTTGATTTACATTCATTATGAGGTTTATTATGAAAATCACCTCAATCTATTGTTCATAAAATTGCTCAATGAAAATCTTTTTCAATTAATCATTGAAAACATTTTGATAAATCCTTTTGAGGCCACAATCGTTTTAAAAACTTGTCTGTCAAAGAAAGAGGTAAAAATTCTACCTTAATACTCGTGTCGGTGTCTCATACTACAGTCTCAGTCTGCTATACGCTAGCTCTATAGAACCACGAACAACCTTAAATGTATAAAGTGGGTCTATCAGTATCTAGCTTAGGATATGCTATGTCACTAAGCTATCTCATGGTGTCCTAGTGTGTCATTTAAGTTTATTAAATTATACTGTGATATTAAAATCTCAATCGGGGTTCAAAACAGTGAAAACATGTGAAAAATAACAAATTTTTACTATGCTAGATCGGCCTGTCGGTCCCCTTGGTTCGGCTGCTAAAAAATCAGGTCTGGTTGGTCGAACTTTTCCAAGTTCGGCCTGCTAGTCGTATGAATCTGGCCTGCTGAACTGAAAAATTCTAAAATTTTTTATGCACGGGTTTTGACCACCCTGAGCCTAAATCCTCGTTTCAACCTGTTTTTCTCAGTTTTCAGGCATAGGAAACATTCATAGATGATGGAATAACATAGTAGATTACTTTTTAATACATTCAAACAAGATTTACTCAAAGATTTTTGGAAATTTTTGAAAATGGAGAAAAATGAAAAATTTTGATTTAAATCCGTTTTTAACCAAACCAAGCTTAGATTCTAGTTATTTTAAGTTCTTTTCACTTAGATTAAAGGTTTTCTAAGCTTAAATAAGTTTAGATTTCAAAATGCTAAGAAAATTAAAAAATTTAAAAAAAGTTTAGAGTTTGAAAACTAACCTTGATTTTAAGCTTTGATTTGTAGTAGTAATTGCTAAATCACATTCCCAAGCTTCCAATTCACTAAACCGGAGTTTGAGCTTGATTTTTTATTCAAAAATTTGAGAGGAAATAAGAGAGAAAGAGAGCCAGAGAGAGGGAGGGGAAGCGAGAGAGAGAGAGTGAAGGAGAGAGAGATGTGAGTGAAAGAGAGGGAGAAAGAAGGTTTTACATAAAAGAGGAAGTTGGTGGTTTCATTGTGTGAAAACCGTGTGCCACCTACTGTTTCGTAAAATGGGACATTTTTAACATTTGACAAATTGTTTTGTTTCAAAATTCAAAATGACAAATAAAAATAATTTAAGGTAATTAAAAATAATTTAAATAATCAAAATAACATTAATTTAGAAATTTTACAAAATAACCAAATTAAGTTTAAAACATCCATTATGGCACACTAATCCACCATTTTACACAATAATAGCATTTAATTAATTTCGGGGCGTTACAGAGTTTTTGGCGTCACCCCCTCCCCCACTAGGCGCTGCCTCCGGGCTGGCCACTGGGACTCGAGCCCACAAGAATGGGAGGATGATCTATGCTTGGATGGAGAGAGGAGAGCACCAAGGGAGGGGAAGGACTGTCTCCCATCGGGAGGAGGAAGGAAGGACGTCAACGGTTTTCTAGGTTAGCGAAAACAAGGGTGGCTAGTGTGGCTGGTCGAGTCGACGGTCGTGGAGTCCAAGGCCAACCTAGGTGATGTATGTTGGCAACGGTCAGAGGAAAAAAAAGCTCCTAACTGTGGGGAAAGAAAAAGGAGAGGCGGTGGGGTTGAGGCTTTGGATGCGATGGAGCTTTGGCCGCAGATGGATGAGAGGGGAGAGGTGATGGGGCTTGAGCTTGGACTGCAACGAGACCGAGCTTGTTCCACCGCGTTGGAGCTCAAGGTGGACGGGGAGTGTGGTGGAGGGGGTGGATCATTAGAGATTGGCCACGCACACTCAACCAAAAACAGAAAGGATGGTGGCGGCAATGGACCATCCCAAATGTTTTGTTTGTACTATATTTATGTTTTTGTTTGTTTGTTTGGCGTGAAATAACGAAGGTAGTTCCACCTTTGTGTTTGTTTTAGATTATATGCCCTCTGATTAGCAACGGGGTGTGTCGTTTAGGTTGTCGAGAATTGTGTCTATCCCAGATAAGTAGTCCTCTTTTTTGGGTGAATTGAGTCTTGGTCAATTGGCTACTTTTATTGACAGATTTAGAGTCTGACATAAGGCAATTGGTATGCTCTCTTTTTAGTACTGAGCAGACTTGTCCCTATGAGTCTTGACATCGTCAGTTATCTCCATATGATCATTATAATATGGTGGATCCAATCGGTTTCCTGGATCTTTAGTGCCTAATAGACAGCTACATTGATTCTTCGTTTGTACAACATCTTAGTTGAATGAAGTTTCAATTTCTAAAAAAAAAAATATGACCATATAACACAAATTAAAATTGCTGGAATTGAGAAAGTTACTTGCAATCAAATCATAAACATGATAAAGTCAAAACTACGTACAAAAGTTTAGAAGAAAAAACTACCTATAAAAGAATAGCTATATACTATAAAATATCAACTTTCCCCAACGGCATATACTATATGCTATAAGCATATCGGCTAACTTCTTTGCTGATCTGATGAAAATAAATCTAGCGAAAATTAGACTCCTTGAATACAAATCAAAATCACCAGAACTGAGAAAGTTACTTACTATCAAATCATAACTATAATAAAATCAAAACTACCTATAAAAGTTTAGAAGAAAAAACCACGTATAAAAAAATAGCTATATACAATAAAATATTAAGTTTCCCTAATGGCATATACTATATGCTATAAGCATATCAGCCAACTTCTTTGTCAATCTGATGAAAATAAATCTAGCGAAAACTAGACTCTATAAATACAAATTAAAATCACCGGAATTGAGAAAGTTACTTGCTATCAAATCATAAATATAATAAAATCAAAACTACCTATAAAAGTTTAGAAGAAAAAACTATTTGTAAAAGAATAGCTGTATACTATGAAATATTAACTTTCCCTAACGGCATATACTATATATGCTATAAGCATATCTGCCAACTTCTTTGCTGATCTGATGAAAATAAATCTAACGAAAACTAGACTTAATATTTCCCTAACGGCATATACCATATGCTATAAGCATATCGGCCAACTTCTTTACTGATCTGATGATAATAAATCTAACGCAAAGTAGACTCCATTATGAAATTTCCTCTAAATGCCAATAAACAGTAAACGTAGTGCCTAATAAAAGAAAATAGTTAGAAGTAAATGCCAAGGGGATATAAATTTAAAAGGTATCTATACATGCCAACTAGGCTATTAATTATCATCATATTGACATCAAAGTAAAGATAAAATCAAGAGTAATCCTAAGGCACACCCTTTTTTTAAAGATAAGGATCAGCACGGTTTAGAATTAGAAAGGAAATAAAAGCAAATCTTTAATAAACAACGTTATATATATGTGTGTGTATATATATATATATATATCAAAAGCTTGTATATACAGTACCCGATTCCCATCTTAATTTAATGCGCAATATGTACTTGATGAGTTTTGGAAAATTGATGCTATGAAAATATGCAACACAGAACTATGACAGCTCACCAGTTACTCTTATAACCTGTTTGTTAAAGTTGGTGTTTTTAAGTTATAAATAAGATAAAGATCTTGTATGTTATAGTAAAAAATTACTATAATATAAAACTTTTATATACTATAACATTTATAATTTTAATCAATAATTTTAATCATTATACTAAACAACTTACTAGTTTTTTTCCCTATCTTTTATTTTTATATTATTTTTTATTTTTTACAACCAAATAGTTTATAGCTTATGATGTTCTATCATGGAACCCACTACGTATACAGTTCCCCTAGTGCAACTTCTTTTAGATATTTTAAAGCTTTTTGTTGATTTGCTATGTTATTTATCTCATGCGGGTCAGATCGATCTTTTGCTTAATGGGAAAATATATTTTTTTTTATTTTACCATACTGATCACATACCATGTTACATCTCAAGATTCTTTGAGTTAAAGAAACCTTAAATAGTACTCGTCACTTGCGGAAATTAATTTATGAAATAATTATTTTTTAAAAATATGAAAGAAGGGTTAAAATGGTTCTATAATCTAATTGAACAACAAAAACAAAACATGATATCCTCTAGTAAAAACAAATTGTTGACCCTCTAACCAAAAAAAAAAAAAAAAACACATCCCAAAAAGGCTAAAATAGTTATATAATCTAATTGAACAACAAAAACAAAACAGGATATATCTTCTAATAAAAACACATTATTCACCCTCTAACCCAAAAAAAAGGAGTAAATTGGATTCCTGATTAAAAATAGTTGTGTTCATTCCATTAATTAACATATTATTTTCTGTTTCTTAATTCTTAAAACAAGTTATTACATGCTTTACAAGTAGTGGATAGTGTATTTTGTGCATGTTACATTTATCCCAGTCATCTCTTTAACAAAAGCATGGTTCTTTTAGTGCTCCAGCTAGCTATACATCCCTTTCTAAAGCATGGTTCTTAACTTCTTTTTGCTTTCTTAGTAGGGTTTTTTTTTTTTTTCCCTGAAAGGTGCTTTCTTAATAAAATTGTATGCCATATAATACAATACAATATAACAAAATATCATAGACCTAATATATATATATATATATATATATATATCATTTAAAAATGAGTGATATATACCTGTGGTTTGGTAACCGGTAAATATATCAATATTAGAGGGTGTTTAGAAGGGTGATGGGAACCATTTTTACTGTAGCATGTGAGAGCTTTACACTGTAGCAATTTTTTTTTTATTGTTACTGTAACATGTGAGAGTTTTACACTGTTCATAACTGAGTTTGTGGTGAGAACCGTGTGGTGAGAAACATTACCAAGCACACGGTTAATAATCACGCCACATGCTAAATTTCTCCGGACTTCAAAAAATTAACTCACAGCATCTACCATCTAATATATATTTATTTTCCCAATAATATATGGTTGTCCTTTTAAGGGAATCAACTAAACCATTGGAATCACAAAAGACACATTTCGTGAAAAATATTCTGTATTTCTTATTGCAATTTTTTTATCTTTTTTCAATTGTTTTTATTAATATCACCATCATGAAACAATCAATTGTGGTATTTAATTTGTTTTAAAATATGACATTAATGATCCAACCAATTAGGGGAAGACTTAGATGCTTATTAATTTGCTGTTTTCTTTTTACACTGGGAATTAAATATGCATTATTTTTGTTTGATAGAATAAACCTGCAACATTATAGATATAGGTAGCGCATGCAGTTTGGATGTTACATACGTCACCTTAAACATTACTTTGTGGACATGATAATCCTAGGTTTCAATTGTTTTAACTGTTGATTAACATGTCTCCTTTCTAAAGCAAAAAAGGTTGTTGATCAAGATTCTTATGTTGATCAATTGTTTTAATTGTTAATCATGTCACGCTAGAATCAATTTTAATCAAGATTCTTTTTGTATCGAGTGGCTTCTAAAAAATTCAGATTCTTGTGTCCACATTAAACGATGACTGGTAATGAAGTGGCTTCTTATAATAACCAATAAATTAATGCACTTCGAATTCATTGACTAAGTTGGTATCTGTTTCGACCAGGTTGTTCCTTTCAAGTTCAACTTTGTTTTAGGAGCCATAGAGCAGGGTGAACAGACGAGTGGGTTGGCAGTTTTGGCTGGTTCAGGCAGTATCGGTTTGGTTTTTTTAGATGGCGGTTTAATGATTAAGCAACCCGTAAACTGCCTGTGGGACTGCGGATAGTTTCAGTTTAGGTATAGGTGGGTTTGGGTTTATACTATAGCCCAAGATATTTTTGGTTAAACAAAAACAGAGATGAGTTTAATATGGTGGCATGTCACAATTTTATTTATTTTTAGAGAAAATTAGATGTCATATCACAAGTTTATTTATTTTTAGATCTCTTCGCTGTTTATATTTATACCTGGTTTTTATTAGCCTTTGATTAGATTATTTGTGTAATAAAAATCAAAATTTTCAATATTCGTGACGTTGGAAGCTAAGGTCTTTGGTAAAAATTATATAATAAGACAAATTGGAAAGAGTAGAATTGTATATGTTAGTTTTTAAAATTACTTTGAGAATACCACAATTTTGAAGTAATTATTATAATGATTTTCATTTTTTATACTCATCGTGATTATCTTAATTTGTTGTTTGTAAGCTACTCTAATTTTTTTTCTATTTATGTTTGGGTCATTTAAGACTAACTCAAGTAGTTAAGTGCCTGAATGGGTGTGCATTTCATGATTCAAGTTCTGATGGTTTTATTTCTTCTTGATATAATGTAAAAGCCATAAGCTCCATGTTATATCAGAATAATAACAATGACTTATATAAGATTTTGTTATATATGTCTAAATTATAAAAAGTATTCCTCAAAATTTCTATAGCAAAACCTCACTAATCATGGTCATATATAGCAGATAAAAAAAATGTATATTGTTGTAATAATTAATATAAACGTAAATATCACTATAATAATTACTATATATTTTTGTAAAAAATTGTTAATATTTCAACGCTGCTTGTAAATTACTAAATTTGTTGCGTTGTAACTTTAGAAAAAATTACATGCTATATAACATTTTTTTAATGTCACATTTGTACCGTCTTATTACTTATGATGTATATGATAGTCATACCATACTTAAGTTTTGTGACATTTATAAAAAGTAAGTTTTAATATATATATATATAATTCTTTAAAATTTTACAAGTTTCTTGTTAGGTTATGGATTTGGGTCTTTTGGGTCAATTTGAGAAATAACACTTTTGTAGCATTGTGTTTCAATTTATTATTTTTATGAGAAAATTTGAAACATATAATTTATAAATAATATAAAGAAATAATTGATCACAAGTATTTTAGGATAAGAATAGGTAACATTTGTTTTCTAGGGGTATATTAGCTTTTTTAGTTAGGAGAAATAATATGAATCAAAAAAAGAAAAAGAAAGGTGGTAAAAAAAGTGGTGCAAAAAAGGGAAAATTTCATAATTGCATCTCTTTTTTGATACAAGGAGAGGAAGAATGCCACCGTTTTCAAGTAGGGTTCAGCATGACTCCAACCCTTAATCTATGGTTGGGATGGAGGGACTTACAACCAATTAGGTTACCCTCACTCAATCATAAATTTTAAGACTTACTTTTTATAAATTTCATATATGTTATTTATAGCACAACCTAACATGTAAAATAAATGATATTGTGGTATGAATAAATGCAACATTTAAAAATGTAGCATAATATGTAATTTTCTCACAAAAAAAGTGGTATACACTAATGGAGAATTTTTATAATTGTCATCTTTTTAGATTTATTTTTTATAATGCCACAAATATTTATTGATAGTACAACTTAACATATAATATAAATGATTAGTGACATAAATAAACTAATTTTCTCTGCTCTAATTTACTCCTGGTCTTTCTATCTTCGGGCCCAAGATCTAATCAAAATCATGCCTAGAAGTTGGGCCATAAATCTTTCACAAGAGACAAACCCAGTAAGTAGAGAAACGGTAGTATGAGGGGTTAATGGGACATGTGACCATTTTTTATTTATAGAATTAAAATATGTCTATAGTTTATAAGTACTTTTTATTGTACATTAAGGACTATAAAAATGATATTGTTAGTTTTAATTTATTTTTTTAGAATAACTATAATATACGTATTTAAGATTTCAAACGGATTATGATACCATTATACCATTATAATATATGCAATGACATTCATTTTTTAAGACTTCAAATGAATGATATTTATTATTTTTTGTGATATGTAATTAAATTAACAACGTAATATTTATTAAGCCTTTTTGTGTATCTTATTATCATTAAGTTTTAATTTTTTTTTTTAGAATAACTATAATATACGTATTTAAGATTTCAAACGGATTATAATACCATTATACCATTATAATATATGCAATGACATTCATTTCTTAAGACTTCAAATGAATGATATTTATTATTTTTTGTGATATGTAATTAAATTAACGATGTAATATTTATTAAGTCTTTTTGTGTATCTTATTATCATTAAGTTAATAATATGTAATGATAATGATATTCAATAACATTCAATAATACTCAAATGATAATGATAATGTATCAATGTAATATTTTAAAATGAGAAATATACGTGTATATTTTTTTCCCTAATTTAACTATTCGAAAAATAAGAAAATTTGTTATAAAAATTTAAATACATGCTAATATTTAGTTATAGGATATTTTAAAGTTCTGAATATATAAAATTTTAAAAAAAGGACATATAAGTGATATTTACATAATAAATAAAAATAGATATTAATTCACCCCTTAAAAATGATCGGTACTAATATGAATTCATCACCTAAATGTCGTCGTTTGGTCGTTTCGTCGCTCACCAACCTCTGAGCCCAGAGCCCCCAAATTCTGAAACCCTAAATCCCTAATTTCCTTGTAGTATTCTGCTGGAAGACTGTGTGTCTGCTTCGTCCCTTGCAGAAAGCGCATTTGATCGTGACTTCGTGAAGAGTTTCATTAGGTAAGCTTTGGCTACATATTTGAGAATTTGAAGATTTTGTTTGAAATTGTTGATTCTGTTAAAAAAGGAAAAAGAAAGATTTGAACTTTGGAAATTATTATTGCTGAATTCCGCGTGGATTAAATTGAAATGGTTTGATGTCGTTGATTGCCAAGTGGTGTGTTGAAGAACGAGAATTGTGAGTGATATGCATTTTTGATGTTTTGTTTTGTTTGTGCTTTTTTTTTGGTAAAATTTAGAACTCATTTCAATTCGTTTTTCTCTCTGATGTATTTGATGGTTTCTATTTTCTTTGATTATATCTTTATATTTAGCACATTTTTGTTTTCTGTGTGTTTCTTTGAATGTGTTAGCACCGTTTGGTTCCTGAGAAATTGCTGGGGAAATTGATATCTGGTGGGTTGATTTGGAGCTTAAGAACAAAGAAAGAACTTTGGCTCACTAGTTTGTGTTTTGAGCACTTTCGTCTCGCCTAAAGGACTGGACAGATAAAAGGGGTTCCACCCTGTTAAGGTGTTGAGTTCCCTAGCCGGAGCCTGGCGGGCACCTCGAATGTATTGCCGAGAGGGCTCCTGCTCGGGGAGAGGCCCAGCTTGGATTTGCCTCCAGTGAAGGAGCGCATTCCTCGGGAGTCGAACCCGTATCCTCTTGAATAAGAGGGTCTTAGGGCCTATCCAGGTACCAATCCATTCAGGTACCAATCCATGGATGGATTGATACCTGGCTAGGCCATAAGACCCTCTTATTTAAGAGGATACGGGTTCGACTCCCGGGGGATGCGCTCCTTCACTGGAGGCAAATCCGAGCTGGGCCTCTCCCCGAACAGGGGCCCTCTCGGCAATACGTTCAAGGTGCCCGCTAGACTCCGGCCGAAGAACCCAACACCTCAACACACCCCTTGTTATTTTTCAGATGAAACTGGAAATTAAATTTGCTGCTTAGATTTGGGAGAGCATTATGTAGGTTTTAGTATGTACAAATCACAAAGAGTTACAAGTAGAATGTTTCATGTGGGTGTTTTATACTTCCATTATTTTAGGTTGTGGTTAACTTTTATTTCTCTTGAACTCAAAATGAGAAGAGCCAAGGATCACTTGGTTAAATGGCATGGTGTAGGGGGTGCGGCTTGAGTTTGGAAGGGTGTGGGTTCGGTCCGGATTGTATAATTAAATATAAATACATCTACACACTACATATATTATCATATCGAAAGAAAAACTCAAAATGAGAAGAAAAACCTAATGGCCTTATGTGATACTATTTTTCGTGATTTTGTTTTGGAAAGTAAAACGAGCTGCGGAAATTCATTTTAGCTGA
>CAMOHE010025778.1:16449-68583 GCA_946598075.1 Artocarpus hirsutus | reverse complement strand
ATGGAGAAACAGAAGAAGGGATTCATGATGTCCTTTTACAAGCCGGCCTCCACCAGAAAACACCGAATTCAGCAGCCGGTGATTGACGTGGATAAGAACCACATTTCACGTGGTTGGTTGTCAAGAAAGCCAAAAGCAGTTGTAGGACGTCAAGAAGTTGAGCATGGCGGCGCCAAAAAGTTCGTCGGAGAAACCGGAGGCTGTGGAAAGGCGGCAGGAGGAAATGGCGGTGACAGCGGCGGAGTAGTGGCTGTTGAGGGGAGAAAATCAGTGTCACATGTGGAAACCAATTTAGGATCAGTAATTGCATTTCTACAAGTGAAGGTTTTAGTATCTGACATGCCTAATTCCATGCAAGTGCATGCCTTTAGGTGTGCGAGGCGTACCTATGATGGCTTGGAGAAGTTCAGTGCAAGACACATGGCTTATAACATCAAAAAGGTAACCAAATTCTCTCTTCATTATTACTCATTTTGTTTAATTTTTCTGAGTTAGTATTATATATTCATTTATAATTTCAAATCCGGAAGATTAATTGTGAAAAAAATGAGGATAATTGGACATAATGGATAAATATATATACACATACACACACGCAACTGTTTTTCATGGCAAGCCAAAAATAGTCTTCTTTGCCATACAATCAAAACAATCAATTTTTTTGGAGCTTCTTTTTGGAACTTCCTTTCTTTGACTAATTGGTATTTTTCATCATGATTGAAAATCAAATAGAAAAATATATATTCTTAATAATTGAGTTGATCATGATGACTTCTTTTGGGTTCTTTATGATCTCTTTCTTTTTCAAGTCTGAAAAATTAAATTAGACTGGGAATGTGGATCTATGTCTCTCTATGTATCCATAATGTGTGTGTCTCTGGGGGCCACTGGTCAGAAGCTTTTTCATTCTGAAGATTTTATCATAAGTGATCTTGGATCTTGGATCTTGGATCTTGGATCTTGGATCTGTCAACTGCCCTCATATATTCTATTATTAATTGTCAAAGCAAACTGCAAAATTGGCCTGGATCAATGTTCCAACAGCCCATGTGCTTGTATTAATTTTAAAAAGTTATTAATTGCTGACCCTATGTTTAGAACATTTTTTTTAACTTATAAATTTCAATTGTAAATAGTACAAAGTTTTCAATAGCTATAATAAAAAACAAAAAGTAGTTTTAGTGTAACTCTCACATGCTATAATTCTTAAACTTAAAACGTATATTTCAACTGATTCTTTAAATGGTGTATAAGCCTTTTAGCTTCTATTAATCATATAATACCAATATATAACTAATCAAGTCCTCATTTGGTCTCTTATGTATTCTATTTTAGTGCAAAAATTGTAAAACGAGGTTGTGCCTTTGAATACTATTGAGCATAGACACTAGAAATCACCCAATGTACTTTTTTGATAGTGCAATTACATGCTATTATGATTTTAGAAGTAGTTATCTCTTAATAAGAAAAATTATGCGGTTGAATATAAAAAGTATCCTACCTAGTGATAAGATATAAAGTCATTTGAAAGAACGGTTGAAACCAACAATTTTAGTTTGAAAACAGTAACATATGAGAACTTTACATTATAGCTTTTTACTGTAATATGTGAGAGTTTTATACTATTTATAGTTGTAACTGATGGTTAAAAGTACTCTTCTAAATAGCCTAATAGTTCTTAGCTATTAAACTACATTAAATATAGGAAAGAAAATTATTTCTTGATAAAGATTTAACGGAGCACAATAAATATTCTATCTTTTCAATACACGGACATAGAATTCTCTAATTTCTAGTTATTACAAAGATTTGTTATAGACGTAATCTCTATATAAACTTGTTTTTGATAGTTGCCTTTTCAATTACATTTTCAATAAGGATATATTTAATAGCAATTGATGGTATCACATGACAAAAACTCAATTTCATTAATTCTCATAAATTTTTTAACCAACTATTCATTTTGTTACAACGTTAGATTTATTAAAGGACTGATAACAACAGTATCTATTTAAAACATAACCATTGAAACCACACTTATTTATATATAACGGTATCCATGGATAATAAAAATAATAACTGTTCATTTCGTTATAAGAGTTAGATTTCTATTAAACAGCTGACAATAATAATATCTATCGAAAACATAATCATTAAAACTACATCCATTTATATATATATATATATATATATATATATATGTGTGTGTTTTAAATGTATGTGATTTTTATTCCTACTGGATTTATTCCTACTCGAATAGATGCAGGTGATGTAATTTCTTTTGTATAGGCATATGTATAATTTATATTTTCGCTCCCTTCCAAAGTATGGTACTGTTTAAACAAGTATTATAAATAATCGTATAACAGTATAATTTTTTTTTAAACATGGCTCGAATAAACACATTTTTTTTAAAGTGTTAGCATACCATGTAATTTTTTCATCTTTATGTGCCCTACTCATGTAGGAGTTTGACAAAGTACATGGGCCAGCCTGGCACTGCATTGTGGGCTCCAATTTTGGGTCGTTCGTAACCCATTCAACAGGTTGTTTCCTTTATTTTTCAATGGAGAAACTATACATTTTGTTGTTCAGAACTAAAATACAGAAAGCCGCAGAATAATTTTATTACAGAATTTATATATAAGTGCTACTTTGTCTAGGATATTCTTTCTATTTTGTTTGTTGATTGATGAACTTAATCATTTTCTGTACTTAAGAGTTTCTACATGAAAGACACAATGCAATATTGTAATGCTCTGTTGTAAATTTTTTTTTTCCTGCTTGTACTATTTAAAGCAAAAAAAAGCTTTTGAAGAAATATTCTGAACTATCACTATTCTTGGAAGATTTTTGTTATGATCAAATGGTTATTATTTTTCTAACAAAAGAACTTCTGATATCTATCAAGGGTCAAATAGCTGAAGTACTTACTCTTTTTTTTTTTTTTTTTTTTTTGATAAAGAGGAATAAATGGAAGAAAATTTTGAAAAAAAATTAGCAAATAGTAGTAAATTCAAAATTTCCAAGTAATTCCTTTATTTATACCATGATTAAACACTTACCAATAAAAAATAATAACTCATAAGTTGATGCAAAAGTTGGGACAAAGTTAGTGTCCTTGGCATTATTCATCTAGGATTTAATTGGTAAAACATATATTTATCACATGATTAAATATTATAAACCCGATATTTACTGGATTTACTCTCCATAAAATCTTAAATTATATACATTTTCATATCAATTTTACTATTTTTATCTACATAATATTTACTAGTTTGATTATAAACTTATTTTTTACCTTAAGAATCTTTTTTAAAATTAAAAATATTTATCAACAATTGTAGTAAATATCTATTTACAATTATGCAGATTCCAAACTAGGCTATTATAAGTACATTTTCTCCTTTTTCGTTTAGTGCATTTTCGTTTGCTGCACTAATCATGCACAATTAGCTTATGAGCCTCAAGCTTCTTTTTGGTTTCTAGTGTTACATCCAGGTGTTTTTTATGGTGCTTTAATTAATGAGATTTTCACCTAAACTCATTTTGTTATACAAAATAATTAATCATCAAAACTGTTTTACCTTCTAGTCAAATAAATTTTGAATGATTAACCTTTTCAAAACCTCGTAATTTTCTAATTATTAATCTCTTCTCCTTGAGTTAATTGGTGTGTAGGCACGGGTTGGATTTTCTCTTGACTTCTTAATTTTCTTTCCAATCAATCATGGCTGCGATTTTTTAGAGCTAAAGACGAGAGCACAAAAAAACCAAATAAAAGGAAAAAAGAAAAAGATCTCAGTTTGTTGACACACTAAGGACCTACTTGCTACATTTTCTAATTTTAGTTTTTAAAAAACTAAAATCACTATCAACGGAAGGATAATTTGCTACATATTTATAAGTTTAGGGGTAACTAGCCACAATTAAAAGTTCAGGAGACAAATTATAAATGTACGATAAGCTCATGGGACAACAATGCTAAATACCTTATAATTTAAGTTCTAATCATTCTCATTAGTTTGATTACGAGTATAATTAAATTAATATAATTATTAACTTAGATTTATGTCACCATAGAATCAAAGTTACACTCTAAAATTATAAAAATAAATTATAAGGAGGTTTTAAATAACAATTCTAAGTTTGTCTATAGTTAAAACCATTTGCTATGCAACTTGCCATCCCCTGTAACAATAATTTTTAAAACTAGGTTATAATTTCTGCCAAAACTCTCTAATTACAAAGTTGTCCATGAGATTCATGAATTTTCTAATGCAAAATTTATTTATGATATTCTTATTATAAAAAGGAAAGCTTATTTATTTTCTTGTAACAAATAAGTACTAATCAATAGTCATAGGAACACTTGTACACTTCTTAACGAAGCAGTCGTGATGTCATGTCTATAAAATAATGTTCCCAGCTAATAAACAAAATAAAAACGTAATGAATGAATATAAGTCCATAAATCACTCATAAAATAATTTACACATAGGTCATGGTTTGAATATATGGTTTTTGAAAGTCAACTGTCAAGCTAGTCTCCATATGGATCCAGCAAGCTTCACAAAAGCAAGAAAACCATGAAAAAAAAAAAAAAGAAGAAGAAGAATCACAAGTTTATATGTGTAGGTATTGAAGGTATGGGTTAAGAAAGATGATCAAACAAACAAACCATAAAGATGCAATAAAAATAAAAAAGATAAAAAAAAAACCCAAAGAATGGGTTATTGTATCTTATATCATATATCTTATATTATTATAAAATGTGAATGTTATGTGTTGAAAACGAGAATTTTAGGTTTATTTTAGTGTAGCAAATATATATATATATATATATATATATAT
Organism: Artocarpus hirsutus; assembly: GCA_946598075.1. Lineage (NCBI taxonomy): Eukaryota > Viridiplantae > Streptophyta > Magnoliopsida > Rosales > Moraceae > Artocarpus > Artocarpus hirsutus. The sequence continues at coordinate 63,726 of CAMOHE010025778.1, read as the reverse complement.
ATATATACTTTACGAATTTTTTATTTTATTTTTTGTGTATGATACTATATGCCAATCATATCACAAGCTAACAAACAATGTGGCAGTTTAAAACTTTTATCTTATTGATCAAATTTTTAATTTAAAAACCATGGGAAAAGAATGTCATAATTTTGCAACCACCAGGAAAAACGACATCAATGAAGAAGAGAAGGTCTCAAAGTCACAAAAAGGGTCATGGATTTCAAAAAGATGTAAAAAAGAGAAGCCATCAGTGACAGAGTCAATTGTGGTTGCCAAATGTTGTGGGTCCAAATATTTTGGTCTCATTCATTGGCTAACTCCTTTTATTTATTTGAAAATTGTGGGTCATGAGTAATGTTCTGGATTATCTTCCACCCAATTATACATAATCATTAGGTTCTCACTTCAGCACAAATTAAATCAAAACTGTGTTTCTCGTGATTATTTTGATGGGTGAATCTTTCAAATACGGGAAGAGCATTCCGATTCGATCTAAGGAAGGGTTAAACCCTACTATTTTTAATATAATAGATCTCAATCTAAAAAGTATACTATAAATTAAAATAGGTTTTATTATTTTATAAATAATAGAATTTTAACCTAAATATTTTATGTGGAGTAGATATTGGCTAAATAAAATTAATTTTACTCTATCTGTTGACTCGGTTCTCTTTTATGAAAAAAAAAAAAAAAAGGTTTCATATATAGAGACGTAGACTAATATATATATATATATATTTTATTTGACTCCACTACTACAATATTTATTGTAGTAGGTTAAACTTTAGATTTTAACTCATACAATTATGATAAAAAAGTCAAAGAAAAAAAGAAAAATAAAATAAAGGGCTGATATGATAGGATAAGTTTTACAAGTCATTGTCTGTGACTAATTATTATTATTTTTTAAATACATATTGCTCCACCTTGTCCTCATATTTTACCCTATCTATTCTTTTATGTGGAATATAATGTTATATATCATTTTTTTTTTTAAAACATCTTTTAGTCGGTCTGGTATAAAACAGGTGTTAGTTATACATACGTACATACACACAAATATATATTACGTAAAAATAATGTATATATTACGTACAATGATTTAGGAGGAAAAAAATTTCTTTAAAAAAAAAAAACACTATAAAAATTCGGTGTGGGCCCACCCTGGCGTAATTCAATGAAAAGTCGAATAAAATATAGAAAATATAACCCATTTCTGTTTCTTTTGAAATGAAAAGCTTAATGACAAATCTGTGGGACAGCAAGGTTTATCAGAACAATTCAATAATTCAAACAAAAACAAGATAAAGCATATTTTAAATATTATTCTAACAACTAAATGTCACAGTCAAGCCAACAACGGTAAGGACCATCTCTCATCTCCATTCAGTAGTCATATATGACTTTTAAATGTTGTATTTGAAGTCATAAAAACTATATTAAATTCCGAAAAACAAGGAAAAAATTTTGGGACCAGCTAAATTATATTGGGAAAAAAAAATGGTGTGTCTCTCTTATTAATAAATATTGGGATCAAATATCACAATATCAGCTGAGAATGATGTTGAAGAATTGAATGTGTTCACTTTGATCCTATTTGTATTCACACATTGACTAAAATTCTCAGATATATATATGTATATATATGAATTCATTATATATAGCTAGCGTAGCCTTGAAATATTTATAGTCCTAAATTTCATATTTGAGCCCCTCCAATGGAAAAATTACTTAGGATTTTTTTAACACTGGCAATTGCAAAACGTTGATGGAAATAATTCCATAAAATAAGCTTCAAATTATGGGAAAAAATGAGTTTCATTCATGATTGGAGAATCATATTCATTTGAGCCAGCTGCGCCTGAATTTGAATGTAGGCTAGATATATTGAGAAAAATTTCCCATGATTTGTTTTGACTAAAAAAAAAAAAAAAGGTAATTTCTTTGACGGAAACCAAAAAAAAAAAAAAAACGCCACCAGTGATTTTTTTTAACCATTAGATCCAAAGAAAAAAATAATTTTAACTAGATCTAACGGTTTCAAAACTATATCACCGGTGAGATTTTCTACTAGAGAAGTTCCCGAAAAAATAATTAAAAGTGTTAATATATGTGCGAATTAAGATTCAATGAAAAAAACTGCTGAAGTGTCAATTTTCAAATTAATTAATTGGTAAAACTTGTTTGCATATCAATATGCAAAAAGGAACAAGACGTTCGTCAAAGAAAATGTATTCAAAGGTTCAGAAGACTCTAAGAGAGAACCTCTTGATTTTGAGAATTTTATAGAAAATTGGTAATATACTTTTGGACAGTGACGTGTAAAGGGTAAGACGGCCGGTAGCCCAATGCATTCAGTTGGAGATGATAAGTTTTACACCAGGCATATTAATCTTTTTATACTTTTGATTTAGATTAATTCAAAAATCATACTTTTAATTTTTAATCTTATCGAAAGTATATTTTTAGATTAAGTTAAAAGTTGATTTTATTTTTAAAATGACTAAATTATCTTTAAATAAAAAAGAAAAAGAATTAAAACTTAAAAAAATAAAAAAAGAAAAACAAATACATACAAAACACCTAGTTTTGATGGTATTTTTTTTATTTTTTTGAAGTCCAAAACCTTAGTATAAAGTTTTTTAATTTTGAAAGTTCTCTTATGTTTTAATTTGAAGGTATCTTGGACAATTTATCAGGTCAAATTGAAGATTGACCATGAAAAAGTATAAATTTATATATTAAATCTAATTTGAAGCTATAAATTTGGTGAGATCAAAAGCCGAAAACCTAAAATATATGGTATAAAATGCTGAATAGCTCTTTAAAATAATAGAATTTTTTTTAATAGTTATATTTCTAATAGTTATATTTTCATTAAGGGTATATTTTAACAATCATAATTAATTATGTGACATGATAAGAATTTCATCTTATTAATTATCATAAATTTTTTTTAGTTATAACCGTTAGGATTATATCAAACGACTAATGATAGCTGTACTTATTAAAAAGTAACTATTGAAACCATATCTTTACATAATATTTTTATAATAAAATAAGTAAATTCGGTTACGTATTACCAACTAAACTGCACCAACCACAAACAATTGTTTACAACTATATATTATTTAATATTGGAGTTGAGATTTTATATTGGATAATGCTCAAGCCATGCGAGATAAACATATATACGTGTGTGTGCATTTAAAAAAGACCATCAATTATAAATTAAATAATTAACAATTAGGAAAGTCCTCATGATTTGTAATGAAAAAAGATGTAAATCTCAAACCTTCTTTATGGAATTAGGGTTTCTTCATCCTATATGAACCATTTATGTTCTCCATAAGTGCTTTCTAATTAATTTCTTTCAATTAAGTTGTTTACAGGATACAGCTTGTGTTTTGGTACATTAAATGCAATCAAAAGTGTTTGAAAAACGCAAATTCAGAGAAAGGGAAGTATGAAATTGCATGCTCTTCAAAGCTTTGAAGGGCCATGGCAATTAATATGGCATGTTATAAATACCGGAGAGTCAACGGCAAAAATAGTGTGAAAATTCTTTTCGTTTCAGAATTTGACCAAAAACCCATCCTCCGAAATCTCAGTATTCACAAGAATTACACTATACCAAATTACAAACCAGGAAATTTAAGTAACATCCCAATTTTGCTATCAAAAACATTAATAATATTAATTATACTAATTGGTTTGCCTTGTGATTATATCATACGATTGTAATGTCATTTATACTTATAAGATGTTCATAATACATAAGAAACTGAATTTTATTACCCTTTAGAGTTTGATTGAAAACCCAGTTCCCAAAATCTCAATATTCACAAGAAACGCACGAAAACTAAAGCAAGAAAACAATTATAAAGCCAGGAAAATATACCAAAAACTTGAGAACAAGAGCACCCCAAATTGTCTACAATTTTCCCATATCAAACCTGCGGCGCACATGCAATGCGTTGAAGACAAGAACTAAATATATTACAATACATACATACATACATACATACATATATATATATATATATGTATGTATGTATGCATATATACATATTTGTATATATATTATCTACGTCTGTTTGGTTTTGGTCGATGGGCTTGTACCGGTTTCCCAAACATGCTACAGAAGCCACAGCCAGCAAGCTTTGGAGACGGCGGGTCAACAGTGGGAGAAGGCATCTTGACCGTCCGATAGGGACGGCTTCCGCTTGATCGGCTGCGCTCCAACGTGCCATGTGGCTCTCTTGAATCGCCCAGATCTTCGCCGGTGGGGTTTGATTGGCCCAATACTACTTCGCCGGCTATGAGCTTGTCGTCCCATATCAAGCCTGAGGAGCCCTGCCTTCTGAAGGATATTGCAGACCTTTGCAACTCAGCCATGGCAACCTCTCTCTCTCTAGAGTGTTCTTGGAGAGCTTTCTTTAGGTGCTTGGACTAATTTGAGAGAGAGAGAGATAAAAAAGTGACAAATGAAGAAGATGATATGAAGGATATTTGGGATTGAAATTTATTTAGAGATTCAGTGTCTAAGAAAGGAAAGTTTTTGAGAATTTTCCTCAAAGTTCCAAATATTTGTCGACTGGCCCTGGATTTTTAGTTTATTTCACAATTTCGCTATTTTCTCTTCTTCTTTTATGTTTGAGCATTAATTCTATATAATTCATCACAATTGATTTTGAGCAATAAATGCAGCTTTATTTAGAAAGATGTTAAATTTAGCTTTGAAATAATTGTTGGTTAGGAAGTCAACTGATCTGCTAAGGTGATTTAATTCTCAAATTTTTTCCTTCAAAAAAAGTAATTTCATCCCAAACTAGAGAAGTATAAATACTAATTTAGACAGCAAGAAGTGCAAATACTGAAAGAATGTATTTAGCTACTTAGCCCTACTCACAAGCCGAAACTGCTAAAAGGTTTCACTGAAAATACTCAAGGAGTAATATGTGTACCAAGTTTCAACCAGAAGGAATAGAAGATGTACACTATTAGTTAAGCACGTAAATTATTCTTTCAAATATACCACTATAAATGATGAATAATTTCGATTGATCAAGATCAAAAGACTAAAAGTATTAAGGCCTATTACAACACTGTAAAGGACAAGGAATTGTAAACTAAACACATAGACTACACTAAAAAGTAGGAAAACTAGCTCTGTTATTGCAATGTAAAAGAAACAAAACAATAGGCACACATTAGATCTACACAGTAGAAACATCAACGTCTTTATTTCCAAAGTACATAAATTAAAACAATAGGATTAAACTCAAAATGACATCGATAGGATTTCTAGTGATGATATCTGATTGATGCGAAGAGAAAGGCATCCGCTCCACCCACTCTGCCCTCTATGACCGCCGCACAACCAAGCCACATAGGACTCAAAGTCACTGGCCAGAAGTAGCAGCCATACGTGCACTTGAACCTGCCCTCAAGCCTACAACTCTTCCACAAACCAAGCATCCCTCAAGATTTTACAGCCTAGGCACCCACCCTAGGGCTGGGAGTAACGAGACCAGCTTAGGGCCTGCACTGGACTCCGACCTTTCAAAACCTCCTACAGAGGCTGTGCAACGAAGAAAAAGGAAAAAGAGTCAAAACCTTGGTGGAGAGAAAGAAACATCCCTCAAGTTAGCACCCTATTCAACTAATTTTAATGGTGTATAATGCGAGGATTAATACAATTTTATGCTGAAGATTTTGCCTAGTGGAATAAAATTTTTCATCTAAAATTGTGTAGGCATATATGAGAGATTGTGTCTCGTAATTGATTGCCATATGAGATTGATTAAAGTGAGACATAAAGTTATAAAACACAAATAGTTAGGTGTTTGGAGGATTGATTTGAACTTATATAGTGTAAAGCTCTCATATGTTACAGTGTAAAACAAAAGTGATCTAGAGTGTGAATCTCTCACATGTTATAGTATTTTGAATTAATTGGTTCAAACCAATACTCTAAAACACCCTAAAAGTGTGCTGGCCTAACAGTGAATGATTATTATAGTGGGTCTGTGATTTTAAACGTAAAGGTTTGTTCTTGCCAACTTCGTATGTGATTTGCATGTCTAAGATCACACTTTGCATATCTTGATGACTAGCAGATTCAACGTAACTGAAGTGACGCTGTTATATGGATTTTAGGGGTCTCACTTGGCCATACTCCTTATTTTAACAAGCAAAATACCAATCTTGAGCAACTTAAAAAAAAAAAAACAAAAACAAAAACAAAAGCAAAACTTGATTTTTTTTGGAGTGGAAAAACAAATCATGTTTGCATATATGATAAACCTTTTTTTTTAAATCTTTTTCGTACATAGAAATTTTCCCTGAAACTATGTTGGTGCCAACAGATTTCGCACGCACAAGAAAGAACCCAATTATCACAAGCAAACAAGCCACATGCATTTAAATGCATTTACCTAAGTATGTGTTTGATTAATAGTTAGCACATAACAATTTTAAATTGACAAAGATACCTTTCAATTAGTAGAACAAGAGAAGAATCACATATTAAGATTTTGCAGTTTTGGCGGGGGAGCGTTAGAAATATGCAACTTTACTGGTTTTATTTCGCAAATTCATACAACATGCCAGTCGATGGAACTTTTAAAATATAGGGTCAAATTTTCTTGTTCTAAGCAATGCGTAGATGACTAACAACTCGTTCATCACTTAGTAGGATTACATCACTATCAAAAACTAAACTAACCCACTCATCAACTTGTATAGAATAAACAATAGTACTGTTGTTGGTATATTGTTTTAACTTTTTCCTTCTTCGTTCCTCAAAAACATTTTCTGGTATTACAATACATTGGTTTCATCAACCTTAAGTAAAGACATGCATTTCTTTAAATTTAAGAATAAAACATATAATAATCGGTGTATTAGAAGAGAGAGAGGGAAAAAAAAACAGTAAAACAATGTACATAAAAGAGAAATTTATATAGAAAACAAAATTGCTTCTGGTAGCCAATGATTCCAACTCATACAGTTGACTTTGTACTTTTGTATGCTAAACAGAGGTAAGCATTAGAATATCGAAAAGAGGGGAAAAAAGAAAAGAAAAATGAATTAAATGAAGAATCCAAAATGGGATCAGGGTAATTTTTCTAATACAATGCAATGGCCAAGTTTTAAAGTCGTACGTAGCTCTGTACAGGGACTGAAACAAGGATCAACAACGATGATTTTGCCCAAATATTCTCTTAAAAAGGGATTGTGAACTATCAAGGATTCTAGAAAGAATCGCTAAAGCTTCTTAAAAATGTCTCTCTTCATCTAGTAAGGTGGAAAAAAATAAAGAAAAATTTATCTAGTAAATGGTAGGAAAAGTGGCCTAGTGAGCACAAAATAGTTCCTAGAAAGCCTTTTCATCACACAAATTCTCATGTTCTTCTTCTACAAACCCAATCCACTGACTCACAAACACTTTCCCTAGACGGTGCTAGTTTGGCCGTCACTTTCACAGGGGAGCTTCCCTTTGTCCTTCAGGATTTCACTCAAAGGTTTAGGACCCCGAAAGTCAACAGATGACTTTCTGCTATAGCCTCTCATTTTCCAAGTGAAATCACCATTTTCTGGTTTTGTTTTCTCTTCTTTGATCTGAGCGAGAGTTTTGGGTCCCAAAAATGATGTAGACTGCTGGGTAGATCTCCTCTCTCTTGGTACGCTTTTGCTTGAGACTTCAGATGAAAGAAAGTGCCTTTTACGAAGTCTTTTCTCCTTATAATGCCTCCTGGATTGATGTTTCTCTGAATGTCTTCGAAATCTGTGCCACCTTCCCCCATTTGAGTAAGTTCTATTGTTGTCGAGTGATTCAATGGCGTTCCTTCCGACATCTGACGACGATCTTTCATGCGGTCGCCTATGACCCATACCACGCTGCCAAGGCCTTTCGTTGTTTCTACCAATCACTTGACCAGACTCGTGCATTCTTGATAAGGCAGCAGCTGAATGACTGTCGATAAACCTCCGCCTCCTAAGATGGTCACGTAGATCTATGTGTCTGTGGTTACCAAAAGCCAATTCCATGGGAATCATTTTCCTTTTGCGGGATAAAAAGGAATCAAACATTCTCACTTTTGCATGGCCAGGAATATCTCCCACATCACCAAAAATGTCCTCGCTAAGCGGAGGATTATAGCCACAGTACCTCCCACTTTCATACTGAAGTTCCATCTCAGGGTATCTCGAATCATATTCTAGTTGGTTCTCATAATCATAGCCCAATAAGTGGCTATTGAAGTCCCTTCTTCCCCTTTCAAGAGCCATAATGTACTCTGGATCATCTTCAGAATCCAAATTCTCTGATCCATCATCCACAAGAACATCAAATCCTGGGGATGATTCCCACCTCTTCTCTGGGTCAATCCAGTCGTCTTCCTGCTCTTCTGAACTGTGCTCTTCGCATGCATAAGATATGCTATGAATAAATCCTCCAAGTGGAAGCGAGTCTAACCTGATTGTAGCAGTCTCTTCACGCTCAGAAACAGAGATTGGGGAAGAGCCGCTTTGCTGTTCAACATCTTCTGGCACTGACAGCTGAAAATCCTCTTTAGGCTGGGCTGTTGTATCAGCTTCTGCTTTTGCAGTAGCAGATGGGTTTAACATTTTATTACTTGTTTTCTGAATAAACGGTTTATTGGCTGGTGCTGACCCCGAATCCCTTAATGCAAATGTGTTGTTTTCTAAATTAGGCACTGCAGAGTTCGCCAATGTTGTTTTTGCTAATTTCTCGCCTGTTGGCACATCAGCATTATTGTCATGCAGAAAACAGCACCTGTCACCTTTGTTACAGAACCCATTGAAATAAAAGTAACAGGGGACGTTGGTCTTGTTCACTGGTACAGAACTTGGTGCAGGTTCTGATGTTCCTCCAGTGTGCACATCCAATGGCTATAAAAGAAACAATACTCAGTTACATGGAAATAATTAAATGATCAAGACAGTACAGTACTACAGTTAGAATACACCATTTCAATAAACTGATTAGCATAAAGGTTTGTCTTTCCTTATCCTTGTCTAACTCCACCAGACACCACTGATATCTAAAAACAACCAACAGATCTGAGAAAAGTAACCTAAATAAATAACCAACATTCCCCAGCCTAATTTCCCACTAACTAGTATCCATAAAGTGCATTCGAGCAAGAAAACAAAAGGTCAAGTTAATTCAGATTGTTGTAACAACCATATTGATCAAATAGAAACTAGCAAATAATGATTAAATAGAAATTAGTGCATAATGATTTTCAGTCAGGTAGTCACCACATGCTGAATGTATCTGTTTCCTTTTTCAAAGGGAAATTGACTTAAAATAAATACTTCGTACACTTTTATACATCCAACCATACTATTGATGAGTGCAATGACCAAACTGCCCGTAACCATTCAAAGCATACATGAAATTGAAAAATGGTCAAAAAGTCCCAAAAAAAAAAAAAAATACACACGTGCTATCAAACTTGCAAATACGATTATAACACAGGCATGAGATCTCTTAAAGGATAGAGACAAAAGGAATGAAACATAAGCTTACAGGATGCCTAAAAGCACAGCTTGGGTTGAGACAGCTCCCAGACAACCAGTACCAGCAATCCCTTGGGTTGAGCCTTGCAATCTCACAATGCCTATACTCGCAGTCAATACCCTGAGAGAAAGAAATGCAACATCAAACCCAAAGTCCACTTCACAACCACAAAATCAAAGCTAAATTCTTCCCTAACCCCGAATAAAAAAAAAAATAAAAAAATATGAAAATAAAAACATACCCATTTCAGAAAGGAAAGAAGCAACATTGCCCATGACCTTGTATTGACACTGGGCTCATATAACTTTACATGCCAACAACAAGTCATTACTCTTATCACTTAACAAAGTAAACATCTCAATGGTTTAAACAATTTGGCACTTTTAATCACCTACGAAATTATAACAGCAATTATTGCAAAATGTTCAATATCTTTAAAACTAAAAAATTAGCAATTGCAAAAGAGAGAGGTTTTTTCTTACCAGTGTTTGGCAACTTCGACATTGAACCTTCTATTTAGGCAAATGGACCCCTAAAAAATAAATTAATGGACTAAAAAGCCCGGTCATTTTTATTCATCTAAACTCCTAAATGTTTTCAAAATTAGAAGTTGGGATTCAACTTACAAATGACAAAATAAAAAAAAAAAAAAAAAGAAGCCCAAACTCCATTTAGTAAAAATTACCCTAAAAAGAACATGAACCTAAAAGCCAAATTCCTTCAACCAAAAACAAAAAAGCGAAAATGAGCCCCAAATTCATGCATAAATTCAAAGAAGCGCTAAGAAACTCTAGAACCCAAAAACCCTTCAAATGCGGGACTAATGCCAAACACATTCCCGATACACGAATCGATCAACAACGTGGACACAATCGGCGTTACCAAATACACACAAAACAAACAAGAAAGCGAACCTCCCGAAGAATTATTCGTCAGAAAAACCAAAAAGAGATAAAGCTAGGGCAAGCAAGCAGAAAATGAACCTTCTTGCAGGTGAGGGGAGAGGCCAAGAAATAGACACAATCGGTGTTCCGCTTCTGCAATTCCTCGTCCATAGCTGAAACAAAACAGAGACGAAGAAGAAGAAGAATGAAAAAAAAATGAAGAGTTCTTGAAAAAGAAAATGAAAGAATCAGGAGCGAGAGAGAGAATTCACGAGCATCATCACAAGTGTTTCCGAAACTGAGAAATTTACATGGCGGAGAGAGAGAGGGGGCCTTTTGGTTGGTGAGACAGTGCTTTTATTTTTACAATCATTTATTCTGAGGCGTTTTTGGGAAACTCCTTAAATTCTTGGCCATGAAGCGGCGACACGTGAGTTGGAGGACATATTTGTCTAAAATGCGGTTCTGTTGCCTTAACTTCAATAGACATGTGCCACTAATCACTCACGATGTGTCTGTTGTTGTTATTTTACCCCATGTTTGATTGAGTGGTGATAATTACAATTTTTATCACAAATTTAATTATAAATAGTATAAAATTTTTATAATAATAATAAAAAAATTACTACAGTATAAAGCTCTCATATGCTACAACAAAAGTGGTTCCAACTACTGGTTCCCACCACTCTTTCCAAACACCAAGTTAGAGCATTCATTTTAGTCGCCAGACTAAAATTTTATCGGTTATATTTTAGCTATTTATATTAAAAAATTATAACGTGTAATATAGAATTATTTTTAATCACCAATTTAAAGGTTAAAATTTTAAATCAACAGTTAAAATACTCATATTTTATTTATGATGTAAAATTGTGTTTTCTATTATAATTATTCCTTTGTTCTGTTTGGTAATTTTACGTATTATCCCTTAAAAATATAATATATTGATAAATATTTGTCTTTTCATTATAATTTTTTATTAAAAAATTAAGTATGACCAAATCTAATTGTCTAAAATAAAGCCTTAGCGGTGGGTGTTTGTACTCTCTCCCTCCCTCTCTTTTAACTAAATAAACATTGGCGATGGTTTCAACTTTTAATTTTTCAGAGTTCTTATAGTAAAACATGTATTTTTGCCCTATTGATAAGTACGGTTATTTTAACTGCTGTTTAATCAGTGAATATCACTATAAATTTTCAGCATATGGTATAAAAGTCCTTCTAATTATAGTTAAGATTTATGAAAATTTATTTCTATGATTAAAATAGCAGTACCTACCAGTGAATGAAAATATTTGTGCTATCATAAATTTTGCATCTTCCCATAAAAAGAAACTCCTAGTTTTTTTTTTTTAATCTTAACGAAAAAGGAGTTCCAAAGTAAAATTATAAATGGTTGTTTATCTTTTTTGTACCATCTGTTTTAGGTTTATTTATAAGGTACATATTTGATTTTTGATCTCGTCAAATGTATACTTAAAAGCACACTTATTTTACAAATACATACCCCGTCTCTCTCAACACTCAATTTTGACCTAAAAATACAAAAAATACCTTGAAATAAGAAAAAAAAATCGTGAAGTTATATATGAAACCACTCGAACCACCTTTCAACCTTGTTTCTCAAAGCCAAAAAACTATCAACCTCTCCTCTACAAAACAAGATATAATCAAAGCCAACAAATAAAAAAAAAGTGAAGAGAAATGAATATTAGCTTGACAACCCAATATCTCTACATTCAAATTTATAGTTGCCTATAAATTTCTCAAAATAACCCATATCAAAGAACACCAATTTCCACACCTTTTTCTTCATTGGCAGCACATAATTTCAGTCGATGATCCGAATGCCAAAACTTGCAAACTCTGTCGAGAGCCAAGTTAAAAGGGGAGTGGGCAACAATTAATGTCAAAACATGCAAAACCCACAAAAGGCAACGTAGGAAGGGGAGTGAGCACCTGTAAATGCAAAGCTGCATAACCCATTGTATATAAATATATGCAAGGATCTCTTAAGAGGCGAAAGGGTGGGCGGCGGTTGGGGCCAGGGTGGGTGTGAGGGGACATGGCGACACGTTGGGCATTGAGGTGCAGTGAAGGGAGGAGCATTTAAAACTGATGAGGGTCAGTTTTTTGTTTTTTTGTTTTGTTTTTTTTTTTTTCATAACGAAGACAACAAACACAATTACTTGTCTTTTGTTTTTGGTTGGTGCTCCGGCGATGGAGGAAGAGGGAGAAACGAGGAACTTGCAGGGTAGGGTGGGGGTTAGCCGTGCGATAAGGATTTTGCAAGGTAGGTATTTTCAACATGTAAAAAGTCAAAATTAAGTGCTGACAGGGAGAAGATATGGATTTGTGTTATAAGCATAATTTTAAGGTATATTTTTTATTAGATTAAAAACCAAAGTAGACTTTCTAAATAAATCTAAAATAGAGGGACAAAAAGATAGATAACCCAATTATAAATGGCCAATCATCCACGGGTTTTTTTTCAAAGAAAAAATTAAAAAAAAAAAAAAAAAACTTTTGCAGATTTTGATTCAAACATATTATTTTTTTGTGAAAAGTTTCTAGTCTGAATTTCAAAGAAAAGTATATGTATATGAATAAGGGATGACGTACAGAACCACGCTCTAAAAGGGACTCCTTTAAATTTCTAGCCCAACAATTTCTTACACGTCTTTTTTTTATTATTTTGTGCCTCTAAACTTTTATAATTATTTACCTTTATAATTATTTCATTATTCGAGGTTTTTAAAAACTTTCGATAACATCCTAATAGAATGTTAGGCAAGTGTGGTCAGAACCTATATTGATTAAAAATACTATAGCATATAAGAGCTAATAAGTTTTTTCTTTTTTACTGTAACATGTGACAGCTTTTAATTATTTATTGGTTTTAACCAACAACTAAACACCTTGAGTTTTAACTTTTAAATGCTTCATATTTCAAACTTAAAATATCATAAACCAAAAGACAATGATATTATTGTACAAGCGCACAATTTTATGTATTGTAAAGATAATTACAAAATTTTGTGAATTATAATGGGAAAATAATCGAATAGCCTAATATTGTCTTTCGTGTCGTATACGTGTAGTTCGGAGTCAGAGTAAAACCACCTATTCCAATAGTTTTTCTGTCGATTTAAGATAGCCATTTGCATGTTGCATGTTGCATGTTGTGAAAAGATTGCTATCGTTTAAACTGGAAACCAACATATCGTGCTTATAAAAGTTTAGAGTCTTTGATGGCGGTAATCACCATATGCGGTTGTTTGTTTGTGTGTGTGTGTGTGTGCTTTTTTTTTTTCCTGATGATGATGAAGCAAATGGCCTTGTTTTAATTGTCCCTTTGAAATAGGGGATATAGAGGCAATGTAAAATAAATGACCATATTTTTTTTTCAAATTAAAGAAATGATTTCTTCTTATTAATTATAAAGTTAATTTGACAAAAATAACATTCCGTAATTATTAATAAATTATTGTACATCAGTGATAAAACCTAAGTACATCTACATCAATGATAAACCTAAGTACATCAATAATAAATCATAATAATAAGAAATAATGTAGTATATTAGTGAATAAACCGTAATATATTGGTAATAAAAAACTTAGTATATTAGTGGGTATATTAGTGGTAAACCTTAGTACATCACTGATGAACCCATAAATAACAAATCCTATCAAAAAAACCCCAAATCCTAACTTTCTCTCTCTTCTCTCTCTCCCTTTTCTCTCACTACACTACATCTCTAGACATTGTCAGTGCCACACTCCGTCAGCTCCGCCACTTGGAGGACCTACAAAGGTTATTTTGATTAATAACAATAAAGGTTATTTTTATTTTGACTTTATAATTAATAAAGAGGATCCATTTGTCTAATTTGGAAAATTTATTGTCATTTATTTTAAAAAGTCTATTAAAAAAATCACCCAGTATAATTTCTTTTGAAATAATTGACCACATTTTTTCTAAATTAGTAAAATATCAGTTCCTCATTAATTGTAAGTCAAAATGTCAAAAATAACCTTCACTGTTATCAATCGTCAATACTACATAAAATAAACTCTAATACAACAATGATAGACTATAATACATCAGTGATAGCTCTAGTACATTAGTGATAAAATGTAATATATCAATGTTAAAAAACCTAGTATATTAGTGATAGACCTTATACCTCTATGATAAATCCCAATACATTAGTGATAAACAAACCCAAACAAAAAAACCCAAACCTTTACATTATCTCTCTTCCCTCTCTCCTTCCTTTTACCGCACTAGTCGTTGTGACCGCCAATGTCTCCTCATCGATCGTGGAGACACGGATCCCCTTAATAATCTCCCTTCAGTGTTGAACAAGATGATGCGACAAAGAGCTAGGGTGCGAGGACTTCAATGTCATGCACTCACAGTGATTGTCGACGTCCTGAGGCTCATTGATGCCTTGGTCATCTTGACTAGCTTCATTGGTGCCAAATTGGAAGCCCTACTATTGAATAAGGTGTCATCCTCTAAGAGATGGAGATCGTCTTGTCATTGTAAACCAAACCCAAGATCTGACAAACTCTCATTGGCAATCTCCCTTCAACGTCAGAGAAGGTGATGTGTTTCTCTTTGTTGTTGACTTCATTGCCGCGACTTGGCTCCAGAGCTTTCTCTTCACTTGAGAACCCTAACTCCTCTAGTTTCAATTTTGTACAATGACGAATGTCGTCGATCTGATTGTAGATCAACAGAGAGAGAGGAAAGAGGGCGTGTGAGAGAAACATAATGAGCAAGGAAATGGGAATAAAAATGGAAAATTGCAAAGATATATAGACAATTTCTCTCTTAAGAACTGAAAAATACTCACTAATGGTATATGTCTTTCAGCCATCAAATTTGTAAAAAAAAAAAAAAAAAAAAAAGAAGAAGAAGTAATTTTAACAAAATCTAATGATTTCAAAACATGCATCACCAGTGAGGGTTATCACTAGAAAAGTCCCCAAATATATAATCAAACAAACAACCCAACCATTTTTTTAGCAAACATATATCTTGTGTAAAAGGTTATTTACCTTGTTATATCATGTATTCTAAGTTTATTCAAACACTATAAGTTTAGTTTTTGATCTTATCGAATGTATACTTTTGAATTAAATTTAATACACAAATTTATGCATTTTTCTCGAAATTTTCAATGTTGACCTAAAATGCTCAAAGTATTCTCAAATTTAAAAATAAGAGAACTTTAAAAATTTTTAGAAAAGACTTTGCTTCAAGTTTTTTTTTTTTTTTTTTTACTTTAAAAATGTATAATATAATCTTAAAAATGAATGTTTCGTGTTTTTTTTTTTCATATATTTTTTAAAAGTTTTAATTTTTTTCCCATTTACTTAAATATAATTTGGTCATTTCAAATTAAAAATTAATTATTATTCTAAGATAAGGTATTGATTGATGTATTAAATCTAATATAGAGGTATGCATTCAATGAGATAAAAAAAAATATAGTTTTAAAATTAACCTAAAATAAGGAGTATAAAAAAATAAAATTCCTCTTGTTCCAATGAAAGCATTGTTGTCGTTAAGATTGGTAAAACAAAATACTCTGCATTTCTGTTACTAGCTAAGTCAACATGTCATTTTTCTTATAGGTTAATTATATAATTGTACCTTATAGTTTTAATTATTTTTTAATTTATCTATCTTTTTTTAAAAACTTCAAAAGTAAACCTAATTTCAATTTTATCCCCATTAATAGAAAATAAATGAACAAAACAACATAACTACCATTAAACAATTATACAAAATATTTTATAAATTTAAAAACATAAAAAATATCTTAAAACAAAGCATCTTATTTTAGAAAAAAGATCTAAAGTTTCAAGGTTTTTTAAATATAAAAATATTTTTAGAAAATTTCTTAAGAAAAAAAAATATATTTTGAAAAAGAAAACGACATGGAATGCCCCCATATATACTACTTATAAAAAATGCCATTTTTACTTTTCAAAACTACCCTGTTACATTTATTTTCTTTCAAAATTTAATTAATTAATTTACACTTTTGGCCCTAATTCTAAAACCAAATCTGAAACCTTAAAATCATAAATTTTAACTCTCTTCCTTTCCCCAATATCTGCCCCCTCTCTCCACCCTCCCTCCCTCATTGATCTCTCTCATCTCATTCTCATTGTTCTCAGCTGACTGCCTCCTCCTTCTTCTTCGCCCTTGCGCATGCGATAGCGCTTGTTCTTGGCCTCGCGGGGGGGAGTTCGCCTGGGAAGAAGGAGGTAAGGGATCGTCATCGATGGCGAGAGCACTAACATGCGGATCCACGTGTTCAGGTGCGAGATTGTTGTTTTGGCAGAGACGGAAGAGGATCTGACAGTTGCGTTCGATTTTGGGGGCAAAGGATTGGCGTCATTTAGGCTTCCGAGGATGCGGAGGCAGCAGGCAGGTTGTTGACGGAGTTGTTCGAGTTCGCGAATGGGAGGGTTCCGAGGGAGCTATGGACAAGAGGACGGAGGTTCGTCCGACGAGGACATGATCGCGGGAATCCGCATTGACTTTGCGGAGAGCGGAGGGAGATTCAAGAGTGGGATTTCGAAGCTATCAACTCATAAGACGGTGTCAGAGTTCACCAAGATCGCTTTGAATCTCCTTCAGTTTGGGGATGAGGATAAGGCTGAGGGCAGAGCTCCCGTCAGAGTCACCAATAAAGTGCTTGCCTTCGCCAGGAATATCGTTATGCATCCAAAGACTTGGCTTTGATTTCTGTCTGCCTGATTATGAGGATGTAGATAGGAAGTTTTTTATTTTTATTTTTTTTAACTTGCAAAAATGCTCTTTGGTTTGATGAATCTGCTAGTTTTTTATCTTTAGATCAATATTTAACAATCAGAAATGATTTTCATCGATTTGGAATAAATCTATGTAATTGGACTTGATTTCCTCATTAGTATTTGAGTTTGGTCATATTTATCATTATGGTGCCGACATTGTGTAATTCTTTTGTTTGTAATTGACGACCAGGTGAAGGGTGAGAAGTGGATTCGTGATGATGACAATCATTTTGAGGAAACAAACGTTACGTATCTTTTTTTCTTCACAATAAATTTTTTTTTCCTCAGTCGGCTTCCCGAAGAAACAGATTAACGTAAATCTATTTGCTTTTTGTTTGACATTTTTGGTTGTATTTTTTGTTTTATTCTTTGTTTGTAGATTGTGGATTTTTTTTTTTTTTTGATGATTTGATTAGAGATTTGAACTTTTTATTAATATTTGAATAGAATCTAGCAAATTCTGGACAGAATTTGACGGTTTTAAGGATTTTTTTGAATAAAATCCAGTAGGTTTCATGTTGAAATCTGGTGTTTTAGCAATTGTTTGTACAGAATTTGGTAGGTTTCATTACGATTTGACACCCTGCATCGGCGACCAAAAACGGTTGACACTTTTTTGTTTTAAATAAATATGTTAAAATTTAATAGGTTCAAAATTTAAACTTGACAAATTACAACCCAACATTCGCAACAGGCACCAGCAACTGGAAGTGTTTGGTGCTTTTTTATTTAAAAAAAATGTTAGAATTTGGTAGTTGGTGCCTTGCTTCGACGACCGGAAGCGAGTTCCATGACATAATTTGGTAGATTTCAAGACAAAACCTGAGGATTCTAGCAAAGAATTTGGCAAATTCTATTTAAAAAGAAGGGTAACTTTATCTTTAATAAATCCTCAATTTTTAATAAAAAAGAGTTTTAATAAATACTTTGTTGAAAGACATTTCAATAAAGTGGTCATTTGGTAGGCATCTTATAACACTATCTTTTTGAAAAAAATATTCTCTTTAATCAGGAGTATTTTTATCTTTGTCTCTAAATTTCACAAACTACAAACTTTTGATGTGCACACAGTTCAAAAAGAGAGAGAGACAAAAGACATTAAATAATTCGGTCATCATGGAACATCAAGGGCATGTTCGTTTCATGTATTCTTTGAACTCAAATTTGAATTCAAGTATCAAAAAATCATTGAGGATGCGTTTAGTTCGTGGTTCGAATCACGGTTTGAATCATTTTTGCTATAGTATTTTCTCTCACAAAACTTTAAATCTTCATTTAAATTTTTTATTTAAATCTATGAACCAAACGGACGCTAAATATGTGTTTGTTTCCTCCAAAATCCGAATCAAATGAGTATCAAGAATCTAAGTCTTTCCTCCAAAATTTGAATCAAATGAGTATCAAGAATTCAAATTTTTAGAGTTTCAATCCCTCCCTAAACTCTTGATACTCAGATATATTTGTTACAGTAAAAGCTAAAATTCTTTCTCCTATATTCGGAAAAAAAATCATTTCTTTATTTAATATCCAATTGAGATTTTTTTTCATTGTGTTTTCAAACGAAAAGAGGAATAAATAAAGATTCATATTGCATATTTTTTAAGATCATTAACATTAAGAGTTTATTAGATTTATTAATAAATTAAAAACTTTTCTCACTACCTTTCCAATCATAAATTCAAATTTTATTTCATATTCGTATTAACACTTAAATAAATGCATATCCAAACGTCAATTCGGATAACAATTCAAATCACTAATTCAAATCCTAATTTAAATTATACAACTTAAATCAAATTACTAATTCGAATCCATTTATCAAACGGTTCTCAAATAATCCTTCAGCAAAACTCAACTTTGCCCTTTATTTTGGGAGGATTGAAAAAGAAAAATAAATTAATAAAAGAAGAGAGCATGACGTGGAGAACACTGGAAATTTCTTCAATCTTAAACCCAAGTGAACCTTGGACCAGTGTTACTTGAAAAAACATTTGTTTGCGCATACTCTGAAAGTGTACCTACAAACTGCATGCTCAAAATTTGTAAACCATTTCCTCCGTATATCCAAGTTCTTTGAGTATGCCTTTGAGCTGAAATAAAGAACAATAACCAATTAACTCGTGAAAGGGCATACAACCCAGAACTTTTGGGTTATTGGGGGAGAAAAAACAATAAAAACAAATGATTCCAGGAAAGCATGAAACCTGAAAACCTCAATGAAAAATCAGAAAAACTTGCCAACCATACCTCTCCTTGTGTCCAATCTTTAGCTTTTTCACCAGAAATATGTTTCATCATCCCTGGAGGACCACAAACCTGAATGGAAAGGAGAAAGTCATACGAATGGTCTTAACAAGCTAAAAGTTTTCTGAATCGAAACCAAACTCCGGTCGCTGCCCTAATCTAATATCAAGGACATGTTAGAAGGAAAGATGAGGGACTTAAAACCGGAACTAGTCCAGCTAGGTAGGCTTGCTGACACTCCCTATTTCATAAACATGAATGAGGTACTAGCACTACTACTACCAGGTTAAGAGCTTGTCATATTACTCGTAAAAGTGGTATGTAGCTTTAGAAATAATGCTTTCAAGAAATATATTGACCATTTTAAACTCCGAGGTGGATCATACTATCTAAATTTTTTAATACTGTAGCATAGAATTACGGGCTGTTATTAAAGCCTTGAAGCCCTTATTTTGTCTTGTCAATGCTAAGTTATGGCAAGTCCATCCTAACAAGCAAGGAAGCCAAACCAATTCAATAATTTTAATCATATTGCTTACTGGAGGGAAGAAAAGACAAGAAAACAAAGAACTTCTACTCAAACTGCAAATAAAAATAGGACAAAGGAGAAAAAAAGTGACACCTTTCTAAAGTAGTACTTACAAGGATGAGTGTATCTTCACCAGGACCAGGTAAGCCTTTCGCAGCCATGTCCTTTGATATGTAACCTTTGCCCCCTTTCCAATTCTTTGTTGGATTATCCACAGTGTAGTATACCTGAGATATATTTTATTTTTATTATTTATTTATTTATTTTTTGCAGAATAAAGAAGGCCAAAATATGTATAAGATAGACATCTGATTTGGACAAATTCAATAAGAACATATTTGTAATGGTAAAATGGTACCTTAAGATTTGGGTGGCTAGCTGCTAGAAAGTCAAGTTTCTTTTTGAGCAGTATGTCATCTGGGGAAACGTTAGCGTACAATAGAGAGACCTGGAGGGATTTAAGGCTAACGTGAATCAACACTTGGTCCGCTAACAAATGATAACAATAAATATCCAAGGAAAAGACGACACGAATATATGTCTTAAAGCAATTGATGTCGTGAAATGTTTCATTTATCCTTGAACCGTGATGTAACAAAATTCTTCAAGATTCAGACCGTGTGTCTCGTAATCCTTAGAATATTTACATGGGGAAGTAAGATTATGGTTTTCAAACCAACAATGAGCTAGCCCCTTTGTTCACCTGTGTGTTATCGTCGGGGTTTTTCAGTATAGCCTCAATAACCTGAAGCATTGGAGTAATTCCTGTGCCACCTGCAATCTGGACAAAAGAGGGCAATTTCTTTTTAGATAAGGGTTAACCACCTAAATTTAACTTAGATCATGTCACATGCTTTTAGCACATACTCAAAAACAAGTAAATATGTGGACATAGCACTATGCAATAATTACAAATACAAAAAAGAAAAAAAAAACTTGTTTTTTTCTTTTTGTCCTTTTATGTTCTACTATTCTCTTTGTAAAGCAGCTATTTAAGACTCTCTAGATAAAGCATCCGTACCATGCCTATGCGTTTCTTCATATTGGGAGAATATCTAAGCTTTTCAATGGGCCTGCAATTAAACAGATAAACTTGATTACAGAGATGATTTAAACTGTACCCTGCAGCCGTGCTAATAGTTGTGGATCAAAATAATCTACCCTTTCACTTCAACCACATCGCCTGGCTTTAGGCTTGCAAAATGCTGGCTCATTTTTCCTTCAGGATACACCTGCAGTGCATTGAAGAATATATATGAACCAGTGAAGCAGTACATCAATTGAGAGTAACGTCTTCCATCTCAACCAAAAAAAAAAAAAGAGACTAACGTCAACAACAATAATAGTAACTACCATCCACCAATACAGACGTATTTCATTCATTTCTATTTTCGATTTAGTTTTTGTTTTTTGTTTTTTTTTTGGGTAATCTAAAGCATACCTTAATCAATAAGTCAAAGTAACCCTTAGCATCTGGATCTGATATTGGCGTATACCTGGATATTCCAAAAAATTTGTATACAAGGGCAAATGGATTACAGATGAAAGAACAACAACTTCCTTTTAAGCAAGACCTTATCTAAATCCATATAACTTAAGAGCCAATAACTCAATTTTTGTCTAGTGATTAAGGAATGAACACACTGACTAATAGTATGCATAAAATAAGGGGCAAATACAGAAAATGGATTGAAATTTTCTTAAAGATCAAGCATATTTGATTTGAACAGGGAGACTTACGGGCGTACTACATATTTTGGTTTCCCTTCAACATCATGTCCCAGTGGAGCTCTGTAATTATATGAACAATCGTTTTCAACAAAAAAAAAAAAAAAGCAGCAGCACTAGCAGATTTCTTGTAAACAGAAATTTCAGGAAGATTTTTACAATTTATAAACAGAAAAGTACCTTGTAAGGATGCAAGAAGCAATATTTAAACCCAATTTGGCAGTGGGGTCAAATGAAAATCTGGTATTTTGTGCAGAAACCCAACAAATTAGTTAAAGAGAAACTTGTAACACATTTACAGGGAAATTCAGAAACCAAGCAGTATCAATACAAAATGCTACCACTGGCTTGAAATTCTGTTTTGATATGACAAAACGGGTGTTATGACTATATACACACACCCATAGATTAACCCGCAACTTCTATTTCAGAAAACCGGTCTGCGTCTATTTCGAAAAGAAAAAAAAAATGACTTACCTGAATAATTGAGTATTGTGGCTAACTCTTGCAGTGTCTTGCAACTTAAATTCAATCCACTTATCCGGATTCAATGCTGAAAATACATGACACACGTCCGTATAAGACAGAATTTTTGGAAATGTTATAGAAAGCATTTAAAATACTTCAGCTTACAAAATAACCAATGAAGACTCCAAAACTAAAACCTGTGCAGAAAACTTGCAAAAACATAATCATCCCCGTATTCCAGATAGAGGGGCTCACCAACTTTTGGGCCTGATTCTTCATTGATTTTATCTAAATGTGCCTGTGAAACACAGAACAAAGCATGTATATAAACAAGCACGTATATTACCAAGAAACATATTTTCCCTGAAAGAAATGCTAAATGCAAAACCATTTTGTTGATCTGATTTTTTCTTTTCAGGAAGGATTTTTCTTTGGAACACGAAAAAAACCCTAGCAAGCATAAGTTCTCATTACCGCACAGGAAAAGAGAAGTAATTCAACCATTTAAAAATATCACAAGAATGGCTTTAAGGGAAAACTTTCAACAAAATCCACAAACATAGGCAAAATCCCTGCCGAATTTGCCCGATAAATCAAAGCAAAATCCACCGAAAAAAATATAAAAGAAAAAAAATAATAATGATCACAAACAAACCTATCTTCACCGCTCAAGCAATCAACATATTACCAACACTAGCCTCATCACACATGGTTTTCAAAGTACACCACATTGCAATGAGAACAAATAAGAGTATAACGTTTATGAGATAGCAAAAAACCACATCAAGTTCTATTTACCTCATGTCTGCATGAGAAAATAATCAATTCAATCGTTTACAAAGATTAAAGAATAGTTCTAATGCAAAATTTTTTAGAAATACACACAAGAGTTGGCCATTTTTTATAAACGTTTTGCTACGTTTCTACACAAATCAAACCAAAATCCCACAAAAAGAGTAAAAAATCAAACTCCACATGAACAAACCTATCTTCACCAATCGATCACCAATAAACGTTGAAAACTATCCTAATCAAACATCGTTTCAGCTACAAAGTAAGCCACATTGTAATGAGAACAAATAAGAAGAAAACCTATATCATATTACAAAGAACCTTAGAAAGTCAAATTTACTTCATTTTTGCAAGGGAAACGAAAAGCAATTCAATCATTTCCACGGACTAAACCACGGTTCAAGTGCTTGCCGTCATCCACAAATATATATATATATATATATATATATATAATGACCGATCACCAACAAACACCGAACTCTTATTATAATCAAAACATCGTTTTAGCTACCAGTTCCGGCGAGGAGTAGAAGTACAAGTACGAGAATCCACCGGAAACTGCGGCGAGAGCTCCGAAGGGGATTCCATGGCCGGACTTGAGTCGGGCTCCGAAGGCATCGGAGAAGGCTAATGGAGTGGATTTAGCAAGCCTTTGGAAGAAGCTTGCCATTTTAAGTGGACGAGAGGAGGAGGAAGAAGAAGAAGAATGGCCTATGCCCAGAAGCAGAGCAAAAAATAAACCGAGGTTTTCTTCAATTTTACGGGGAAGAGGAATATGCGATGCGTACTGGCATTTGTTGTGTCTTCGTAGATCTTTACGTGCCTCCTTTGTATTGGTCGATTTGTCGTAGAAGAATAGTATGTGATGTACATGATCTGTTTGTTGGGCTTTGGCTCGTTAAAATTGTTTTGTGAAAAAAATTACGATAAGTGTCTAAGATTATTGTTATGAAATTAAAATCTAACACAATATTTAAAATATCTTAAAGATATCTTTAATTATATAGTAATTATTTTAATGATATTACATATTATACTATATAATTACATATAAATAATTTTAATGATATCATTATGAGACATTTGTAGAATTTTTATACATTAGAGACATATTTTAATTCAATAAATATAATTAGACCAATTGTCTCGTTAATCTTTTTTTTTCTAAAAAAAAAAAAACAGATTAGGTGGTCCCCATCCTTAAGCAGATGGGATTCAAACCTGAGTGGACAAAGAGAGATGCCTAGCAAAGACATCCTAACCACTAGACTACAACTTTCGGTGATAAATAAATCGATTAATTAAAAGTCAATAAATCGCTACATTAATCCGATCCATAAAGAAGTCGTGGAATAAATACAAAGACACATAAAAATGTGAATGTGATCCAATTTTCTCTTGTATAATTGTTATTTGTGGTGTGGGTGTGATGCAGAAGGCTTTAGTAACCACAGTTATTTATTTTTAGTTGCATTGTCGCTTGTCTTTGTTTATACTGTTAGCTTTAATTTTGTGATTTGTTTAAAGTTAATTTGTTTCTCTCCAAATTTTGGAAAATTTTTTCCTTAGCCACCTATTTTGGCTTAAATTTTCTCAATTCCACTGCATCAAAATGGTGTCTTTGAATTCCCAAAAAAAATGGTTTATCTGAATACCAACTCAATGGAAGTAGTTTTTCTCCAACTCACCTGCCTTTGGTTCTGTATCGGGTAATGGACTAGGCGAATCGGTCCATGGGCCAACCAAGACTCAATTGCCAAAACGAAAATTGTTGTGAAAAGACGCATGAGAAAATTACATGCTACGTCACACTTTTATAAGATATATTTATTTATGTCACATTTAAAAAATTTATGTCATATTATCATTTATATTATATGTTAAGTTACGTTACAAATAAACATGTGTAGCATTTATAAAAAGTAAATCTCAAAAGATGGTATTTATAAAAATTCGCCTGAAATTATTTCAACTTAAAAACAGTAAATAACAGTTTTTAATATATTTGAAGTAACTTTTTAAAAAAGAAAAAGATATTTGAAGCAAATATTATATTTATTTTTAAGGGAATATCATGTTTATTAGTTTATTTACTCCTTAATAAATAATATTTTCACCTAGTAAATATGCACTTCGTATATTTTAGAATATGATACTTCAAAAAAGTTTGAAAAAATTGTTATTTACTTCTCTTTCTCTTTTGTTGTTCTACCATGTCTTGTAGTTCAACGTGCTTAAAATTAGAGAAAATTAGACAGAATGTCCTTTAAGTGAGTCAGTTTTTCAAACTGTCTTCCCACATTTATCTTCTCAAAAGTTCCCCTTTTCTTATTTTTCTTTTTTCAATAATAATCAAAATTGCTATTTGCCCTTCATTTTGCTAGATCTAAATCTTGAAACCCTAATTCAAAAATCTAAGGCCCTATTTGTTTCAGATACTATGAGGACTCAAATGACTCAGAATCTATTAAATCCTTTGAATACCTATTTGGTGCTTTAAATTTTCAAATCTTTGTGATTCAGTTTTGAGACCTTTAAATCCATTTTTCAGAGTTCACCTTGCAGCTGTTTTCTTAAGATCTCAAACCATATGCTATAGTGCAATCTCATTCTCCAAGATTTTTTCTACTATTGCTTCTGCAATGAAACCATCAACCAACTCCCATGGGTGCTTTTGCAAGAGAGCAGCAATAGCAATAACTTCCACCAGCGACGGCAATCCAAAACGTCACCATTTAGTCGAACTTCGTCAACTCAACTACGGCAAAGGCGTTGCCAAAGTAGGTGGGGCTTGCAATGGAAAGAGTATCCCATGTGGCTTTGCTCATCACTGACATCCTGGTGCTGATTGCCTTCTCGAAGCTCTCTTCATTGCCGTCTAGTTGCTCCTCAATGAAGTCCACCAACTTGGTCTTGGTTGAGTATGGATAGCACTGAGATGTCAGTCTTATCGTCCATTCCCCATACGAGAAAGAGAACATTGTAACCTTATAATGAAAGATAGCAAAAGTATTGATTCATGAAGTTGATATTGATTGGCTTTCAAAATATGGAGGATACAGCTTGATTCAAAAAAATGGATTTACTATTAATCATTTTTTATCGTTGAATGAGTTTTAGTAGTTTCAAAGTTGAGTTTTTGTTACCAAATACATATTTAAATTTTGTTCCTAACTCAAATTTTAAAAACTCTCATAACTAAACATTAACTTAGATTATAATTCAAATCACACAACTCAAATCAAAAGAATATAAATCACCATAACTCGAATCTATTTACCAAGCAGACCCTAAAACACTCTTATCTCTCACTTCTCTTTCTCTCTTTTCAATGGCGTCAACTCCTTTGCTTCATTGTTATCATCGATCAGCTCCAGCTTTGGCTTCGCCAGACGATCTTCGCAAAAGAGAACTCCAAGGGACCACTAGTTGATGATGAAATTGTGGGCTTTCCACGAGATGATTTCCGGAGCTTGGCTCTGCAAGATGATCTCCGCGAGGGACTACGCCAAAGGACCACTAGTCGACAGCGAAGTCGCGGCCATTCCACATGATGATTTCCAGTCCTTCATCCATTAATCTGACGCTGTAGGTCTACCGACGTCGCTTAGATCTAAATCATCGTCGTGCGAAGAGCAACCGCATTTCATCAATCACGAGTTTGCCCAAGGTCAATAGCTGTGCCATTTCTTCGAACTCCTCCACGTAATTTCTTCTGACTCTATAGATCTGCCATAATGGAGCCTTCCTTTTTTTTTCTTTTTTTTTTTCCTGCGATTTCTTAGAAAGCAAATGAATTCTCATGTTCAACTTCCTCATTATGCTTTAAAATCTAATTGGAGTTCTTGCTTTTACTTTACAATAACAATCTATTACACTTATGGTAGATCTCGTTTTTCTGTTGAAGTAATTTTGCTAGATTCTTCTATTCGATTATTGATAAGAGATTTTAATTTATTGTTTGTTGGTATTTGAATGATTATTCTGTTTTTTTGTTGGTATTTTTTTGCTTTGCTTGGCATTTTTGTTCTTTCAGTTCTTGAAATAGCATAAAAGCTTACTGATATCGCATAAGCTTTTTTGCGTCTATATGTTTTTTGTTTGTTGGATATGTTCTCAATCGGCAAGGAGAACATTTGAAGCTATTATGTTTTTTTTTTTTTTTTCTACATTTGCTGTTAGTATTTGAATGAACCTGGTAGGTTTTGGGATGAAAATAGGCAAGATCCAACAAGTTTTGAGATAGAATATAACGGTTTTGGCGATTTTTTGGGTGAAATCTGATGGGTTTTATGTTGGAATCTGGCCGGTTCCATGTTAAAACCTGACTGTTTTGGGGAGTTTTGGGATTGAAACCGGTGGGTTCAAAGAAAGAACCTGGTAGGTTCTATAATAGAACTTGACAAGTTTTGAGATAGAATCTGACGGATTCTAGAAGGTTCCTTCATGAGAGAGTGAGAAGAGAGAGTAATTTAGATTTTTAATATATCATCAATTTTTAACAAAGATGTAGTTTTAATAAGTAGTTTATTGAAAGACATTTTTTATAATCCTAGTCTTCGAGTAGAATTCTTATAAGTTTCTGTTGAAATTATGATTTAGGCATGGCCACCACTCCCTGCCTAATAGGTGTTACTGTACTTAATTTGCGGCCAGGCCCAATTTTGGCCCAATTTCGATCCAATGTACAACTTGTGTAAAAAAGAAAAACAAAAAATCTATGGCTTTATTATATTTCAAAATGGCCAGCAAATTGTGTAAACGACATCCTTCATTTTGTAATCAGCAATGGCCAATGACCTACCAAAAATTAAAAAAAAAAAAAATCAGCAATGGCCAATTAGAGACTTTTTGTTTTAAGCTTTACTAAAGCTATACTTCTATAATCAAACCAATCAGTTTGGGAAAAATATTAAGACAATGTTATGAATATTTTTCTTAAAAATCAATCAATTGAAAAATATTGTGTCAACCCAATTATTTTGCTAGCATGAGCTATATATAGTCCATTAATCCTAGTGGATCAATATCACATCGATAAAGAGAGAAGAAAATTAAAAAAGATACCCTTCTTAATTCACTTCTTTAATTTTATGTGCTTTTGGGCTTTCGCAGCCTTTTAAGTTAATATCGAAATGGAAAAAAGTGAGTATAAAAAATTTATAATATTAAAGAAATGATATGAATCTTTATAGAGCTGCATTTTTCTTTAGAATTTCTAGCTCAACAATAAACATATGCCCACAAAGAAATAATTAATCCATTGGATCGTGAGTTTGAACCGGTTGCAACTACAACACTGGCAATTTAATGGGTTAAATGTCAAAGGCGTCATATATAGGGTGTTTGAAAAAATAGTTTAAACTATTACTTTAGATTTGAGAACTGTAATATATGAAAGTTTTATACTGTAACTTTTTTACTGTAGCACGTGAGAACATTATACTGTTTATAATTTAAAAAGTTAGTTTAAACTACTCTTCTAAACACACTTATAATTTTGGCATGATCATATAAGTCTATATTTAAATTTCCTACAATGTTCTTAATCTAAGAGTGGAGATAGCAATTTGTGTTGATATTTGAGGTTGGTTTCATTGTTCACCTACATATGAAACAATGAAACGGTACATATACACATAAATACAAACATGGCATTAAATTTTGTTGTCCAGACATTCAAAACTGAAACACAACATGTTTATATATGTGTTAACACGAAAGTATAGGCATAAGAGCATCTCCGAATGCAACGTTAGATATATTTACCAATGACAAATTTAACATTTAAGTGTTAAGAAAAAAACTCTTTAATATTATGTTATTTTTAATGTTAAATTTGTTATATGCTAAGCTTTATGGAGAATTTGGCATTTAATTTTTATTAGTTGATAGATTGATTTCTTTGCTTTAATAATTACAACATTTTTATTTTATAATTATGTTAATAGTAAAGTTTACTTTTACAAGTTCAAAATTTAATAATTATGACAAAAGACAAATATGTCATTCTAAAAAGTATTATGCATTGAGCATACAATAGAATAACATATCCAATATGTTATTTTTATACCTTTTAGTGGCAAGTATAATATTGCCGTTGATATTTGCATTAAAGATGGTTTAAGTCGTTAAATAAGTGGGACATGAATCCCCCGTAAGTTTAGCTCAAGCATAAAGATTATCCATTTTTTTAGGCTTAATGTCAAATCAAATATCCTGATTTAATAAGCAATTTTATTCACACCCTTTTTGTCTCTTCACACCCCTCTTGAAAATAAATTTTCATATTACAAAAAAATCCTTGAATAAAATAACAAAAAAGACAATGATAAGTGACCTAATTATATAATTAATTTTTTTGAAAAATAGTAACTAATAATATATCTTTTTTCTTTCCACACACTCCTATATATAATGACAAGACCTTAATTTTCACCATTCCATGCTTATTCCAAAAA
Organism: Artocarpus hirsutus; assembly: GCA_946598075.1. Taxonomy (NCBI): domain Eukaryota; kingdom Viridiplantae; phylum Streptophyta; class Magnoliopsida; order Rosales; family Moraceae; genus Artocarpus; species Artocarpus hirsutus. The sequence continues at coordinate 34,225 of CAMOHE010025778.1, read as the reverse complement.
ATTATATGATTTCTATTCTATCAAATTATATAAAAATAAATATATTTTTTATATTTCATTCATAGTTCAGTTTTTGTTTCAATAAAGTAGCATTCATGATAAGTGATTATTTAGTTAAATTAATGGTTATAATAAAAATAAATAAATAAATAATATATTTTTAGAAAACATAATTAGTAGATATATGATTTTTTAAATTAAAATTTCCTTTGTAAATAAAAATATTTCATGCCTAAAGCTTCAACAAAAAAATAATAATAAAAATAAAGAGAAAGAGAAATATGAAATATGAAATATAAAAATAATAAAAAATAGTGAGTGTAAAAAGAAAAATGAGGTGAAAGAAAGTAATAATCTTAATGATAATTTTGGAACCATAAAGGATGCAATAAGTAAATTTAGCTATTTTAAAATTATAAGAGGTGTATTTTGAAAAGGGGTGTGAATAGACTAAATAAAACCATTCTTGATTTAATTGTTTGGTTTAGACAAATATAGTAAAATAAGACAATATCATTAGTCTCCAAAAAAAAAAAAAAAAGAATTCATAGAATATAAGAAGGGAGAAACTACAATAAAACCCATAAAAAGTTCTCATTGATAAATAAAAAAAAAAAACTTTTTTGTACTATTAGACCTAAATCTAATGAACATAAATAAAAAAATAAAAGAGCTTATCTTTGATTAGATGAGCCCCAATATACCTTCTTTTTAAAATTAAAAATCTAGAAAACCCAAAAAACACCTTAAGAAAACATTTGAAACAGAAAACATTGGGTCACCAGTGACCCCATTTCTCGAGTCTCGGTGGGTGGATATAGCTCTCGGCAACCACAAATTGCAGCGGTTGGGAAGATCTGGAAGATCCGGCCTATTCTCATCACGAGTTGGACAGATGGAGGTCGTGCAAAGATCAAGACCTGTCATAAATCCCTAGGCGCTTGACTGTTGCTCTTCCACCTGCGACCTTGACGGAGGTCGCAATCCCCCCAAGGTGGCGATTTGGGGTCCCTCGGATTATGATTACGTTGCGATAGATTCGCATAACCATGGGTATCAACTCTGTCATAGTCCTAAATTGGGGTCATGATTTTGTCATGTTGGTGGGGGTAGCATAGGTCCACCATCATCTAGTAGGTTCGTCACTCGGTCACCCGGGGGCTTAGCCGTTCCTCCTCCTCAGTGGATCCACTCCACCACCATCAATGAAGACTTCAATGGCCACTGGCAGCTCCAAGGTGATTAGTGATATCTCCAATGGCTGCCCCTGCAAACTTTTTTTTTTTTTTTGAAAATTTTCTGAAATTGTTATTATTTTTTAATTTTAGTTTTAATGTTGATTGTGTAAGAGAATGCGTATTACAATGAGATGGAATTAAAGTTTTAAGCCATTGAATTAAATCCAACAACTTAATAGGTCTTATAGATAAAGACTTTTGAGAGGGCCTTATCACACCATTCCGCACATAATAAACATACAAGTCTGTCGTAATCAAATAATTGATAAACATTGAACAAAGTTACAACAACCATTACATAAATCATATTATCTACGAGTTCAATGTTCGCACAAGTAAAACTAACCAAGTGACTTAACTAGTCCCAATACACAATCATACGACCAAAAAAAATTATGCACAATATCACAAATCTAGTCCTTAGTAAAATGGTTTTAGTAGTTTAAATTCATGAGTTCAAATTATATACAATATAAAACTCTTATATGTTATAATATTTAAACTTATTTTCTTTAAGTTCGAAGTCGAGCCTCTTTACCAAATAGCGTAATAAAGAATACATTGACAATCCCACTTTCACAATGATGTCGCTGCTGCTGTTGTAGTGGAGCCATGCTCAGCTGAGTGATGGCACATGTCCTGACTTAGACTTTAAAAATTAAAATTTTGGCTCTTCCCTTAGATGATGATGATATAATAATGATACTAATACCACTACTACTAATAGTAATAATAATAATAATAAAATCTATCTCAAATGGCCAATTAGCAAAGGTGGTACAAGCAAAGGGATAGCAACATATGTGATTAGAGTGGCATATCAACGATGGTATGATTGTTTCAGTAATAATGTTTTACTCAGTTTAAGCCGTTTTTATGTCTAAATCCAGGTTAATTGTGCCAGCACATTATTGATTTATTACTAATATCATGCTCTTGCTGAAATTTTTTCAAATGATAGAAGAATTTAATGTGTTATGTTATAATTCACATGTCACAATCTAAAGCATTAAAAATGATCCTTTCTTCTATACTCAGCATTTACAATGGCAGATTTTCTTTGGCTGTGCTTTTGTTTAATGCCATGTGATTTCTTTGAATAATGGATGCCAATTGCCAATGGCATGTCTCTGCCCACCTGATATTAGTAGACCATGAGATTTTATTAGTGGCAAGTGGGAGTGATTATTCAACATGATTTCATAAAAAGGACAAAAAAAAGGTTAAAAAAAAGTTGAACAAACTCAAAATAATTTATATTACTTTCAACGATCAAATCATATATATTTCAGGTATTTCAAAATTAATCACACTCCAAATAGCAAATAATTAGTAGTAACACCTTTACTTTTGGTAATTTAATATTTTTTCTCCTTCATAATGAATTGCAGGAAGGTAAATATGGACACACATGTTAAACTCAAAATCAACGAGAGTGTTTGAGAGACTGATTCACACAAAACTCTCACAAGCTACAGTATGAAAGCAAAGTGAGTTTAGTGTAAAACTTTTACAGGGAAAATATAGAAAGTATCCTTAAGTTTTAGTTAAATACAATACTTACACTTGAGGTTTTTGAAATACAAAAAGTATCCCTTATATTTTTCAAACCATATAAAAACTATCTCTTCTTTTAACTTTCTACTTTAGTTTTTTAAATGACCAAATCATCCTTGAAGTATGAACATAATCCAAAATATGTGTTGGGTTATGCTAGCTTCCAAATCCTCTCTTGGATTCACTATCAATATGAATGAAATTTTGAACACTCATTTGATTTTTTTTTTTTTTTTTAAGGATGTAAGTTTTTCTTTCATTTGAAGAAGAAAGTGAAACTTTTTTTAGTAGAATAAAAACTTAGTAACGTTAGTTGTATTAGGTATTTCTAATAAGTTGGTTTTACTTTATAAGACAAAATATATTTCCAAATAAAATTTCAATATCACAAGTATACATCAAAAGATATTGGCTAATAGAGAATTGATCACAAGTTAGTTTTACTTTTCCACTCTTCAAATATTAGGTGTTTGGTTGTAATTTCACTAAGATCCTCATCCTTGATTTCTAAGGGTATATTTGTTTTTTTAAATAATGTATTACATAAAAGTTAAAAAAATTTTGGATGGTTTGAAAAACATAGAGGATACTTTTTGAATTTTAAAAAACCTAAGAACAAATGTTGTATTTAGTTAAAACTTAAAAATAGTTTTTATATTTTTTCGCTCTCGGTTGAATCTTATTAGTTTGAATCATTCTCTGAGACACCCTAGAATCTCAAAATTAGATTAATTGTAATAAACTTATCATACCAACATATACAAGCTTGGTTTGAAAATAGATAATGAACTCTTATATCAAATAGCAACCTTTTAGTCTTTATGAGCTTAAAGCTTTGGGAGATCTTCATCTTCCAAGTTATCACTCACATAAAATGTTTCACATGTAAGATAGAAAGATCATTTTTCAACTTTATGGGATAAAACTCTATTAATTCCAAAATAGTGGATTTTAGTCTAATATATATATTGCTTATTAGGGTAAAGTCTACTGTTTTATAAGTAAAAAGAGGTGAAGTTAGATAGGAGTGCTCGAAGGATATGCTATTTCATCAACCAATGGTGACGCTAAATTGACGTTTCAAAAGATCTTTCATGCTGTGGCCACCTCAAAAGGCAATCATATGCCGTTGAAATGATGTCTTCACATGTCTTGTTCTAAATGATATCGGTGTTGTCGGAGAAGGAACAGTGCTTTGAATAATTTAGTACGAACCAATGCAAATATTCCTCATAGACCACAAGTGGATCACTGGTTAAGTCATTGATTAAGACGTTTTGTTTTCTGTGGATGTTCACTGATGGAGATCTCTTATAGGGGTTTTTATTTTTTTATTTTATTTATTTTTTGTGCCTAGTTGGGGCAGTCTCAAAGGTTCAAATATTTGGGGTTAGCTTTGTAATTCTCGTGTGATTCGCTATTGAGAGACGGGAGAAGAAAGAACAAGTGCCACTGTCTTACACAGCTCCTGATTTGTAGAGAGGATCATCACGGGGAGTTAACTCTTGGTCTTTACTAATATTTTTTAAAAGAACAAAAAAACGCCATGTCCGAGTGGATTTCTTAACGTCAATGCTCTTTTTCATGCTCTGTGGTTTTTCATCGTTTTTGGTTGCTTTTCTCCGTAGGGTGTCAGATCATGGACACTCTGATGCTCAAGTCAGACAAAAATTATACGATTAAACAATAAGCAGGGCATTCGAGAGTGAGAAAAGGATACAAGGAACCAAGTGCTCTATTTATAGGCGAGGTGCTCAATCAAAAGGATTCCTTGGGTCCACTCTGATCAATAATACACACCAATTGTCTTAATTTCCTTGGGTCCATGGTTTTCTTAAGACTTATAGAACGCTTTTATAAGTGTTATATGGTGTATATTTTACTTTTGAATACATGTACTTTCATATAGTGACAGAGCCAGATACAATTTTGGGTAGCCGCATCATAAAAAAAATGTCCAACATAATTTTTATTCGATAAAAAAATTATTTTCAACTATTGAGTGAAAAACAATTATAATTTTGATAACATAATAAAAATTTTACACAAAAATTATGGATAAAAAATTGAAATTTAAAATATGAATGGAGAGTGTGCACTCACTCACATATATCTCCCTCGGCCTCTCTGCTCACCCAACTATCATATTGACAGGATATCTAATTAAATTGGTTTCCAATTTGAAAGACTACTTATTTAATGCAAATTTAATTCCCTATTTATGTTAATTTCTTGAGAAAATTGTCCTAGCAAGGCATTGAAGTCAGATTGGTCGTGGATGATTTTTCTCCTTTTCCCCCAATCCGAGCAAAATTTTCTTCCGGATAGAATAGGTGAAAACAAAATCCCACCAATAAAAATTAGGCGTGGAGAAATTGTAACCCCGGTTTGGCATAGCGGTGTGAACCACGATTCTTACTACAAACTCAGTTATAAACAGTATAAAGTTCTCACATGCTACAATAACAATAAAAAAAATTGCTATAGTGTAAAGCTCTCAAATGTTACAGTAAAAGTGGTTCTAACTAATGGTTCTCACCACCTTTCAAACACCAGCTGTTGCCTTAGCTAATACCGCTTTATCAGAAAAGTTTAAACACTTGCCATTTCTCCTTAGTCCTCAACGGTTATTTGTTGCCATTTTTGGAAACTTTTTCCTCACTTTTAGTTAGCGAACCTCTACAAATATGAGAATCTTATAGTAGGGAATAAAAAATTACCTCACTAATGTGGTGTTGTTTCTAATCCTTAGATTAATGTTTTCATATAAATATGATTTTGATTAAATCTAACTTTTAAAAACACCAACTATAAAAAGCTCGCTATAGATAATTAAGGAAAAGTCTTTTCCACCCTTGTCAGATTAAAACCCATTACTTACATGATAGTTAGATCCAAACTAGTAAATAGTGTTGGATTACTCCATGAACAATGATATGTAACCCCACAGGACAGCTGCCCCATTACTTGCAGTAGAGCGGGCCCCCACTGGTCACTGCCTTGCTGGGTTGTTTTAACATTTTTGGTGCTCCATGATAGAATGTTTACACTTGACAGTCACATACTGTAGCTTCCACGTGCTTTTCTTTTTTGGCCTTTTTTGTTCTTTTGTCAGACAGGGATTAAAAATGGCTCAGGCCAAGGCAATGCCTGTCTTTATATGGAATTTTCCCCCTCAAAAAAGTTGCTTTGTATTATCTTAGCCATGAACCGTTGAAAATGATGCCATTGCCCCCAAAAAATAAAAAAAAATAAAAAAAAGAAAGTGGGTTCCACCTAACATTTCATCATTGGGCAGTCGGTGTCAAACGTGTTGTTATTATTATTTTTTGCTTATATAAAGCCATACCAAGTTGGACTGTTGGAGGACCATTTCCTGGTTGAAATTTCAATTCTGATGTTGAAGTTTTTGTTTTTGTCTATGTTCTTAAAAAATGTTACTGGGCTTCAAGTTGTACTAACACACTTAAAACTTTTGCCCCATGACATTTTGATCTCCGAATTATTTTATTAAGCATTGAGGACGTTGCGTTAGTATTTATTGATACCTTATTTCAGCTTAGAATTTGATCAAATTAAAATTGTTAATATTAACCGGTATAACCCGCCGGCACACGAGAAACCGACTATTGCCAGCCAATTGGAGGTGCCACATCAATATTAAATCCTGTTGGTCGGAAGATCAAATTGCCAACAGATTTCAAAGGTTGATTCAGAGGACAAGAGCAGCAGTTCGAAACCAATAAAAGTCAATTGAGAAAGTGTCAGAATATAAAACTATTGTTGATCCATCTCTTAATAGATAAAGTTTTTTAGGATGAATTGGTAGATAAGATAGTATTGAAGTAGGAGACCTTGAGTTCAAACTCTTTACGATTGTACTCTAATATATTTCGACTTTCAGCCTACATGCCGAGAAAGTGTTAGAATATAAAATTATTATTAGCCTGCTTGTCGACAGCTTAAATTTTGAGATAAATTGGTAAATTAACAGACAGCAACCAAATTATTTAATGTAGTGATTCAGTTTTTGAATGAAGGGATCATTGGTGCCTAAAAACATAATTTAAGAGGCAAATGTCAAGTTCTCAAGTTCTCAAAATTTTAAGGGACAGCAGTGTCAATTAGGCTCTAGTAAAACCCAACTATAAAATGACTTGAAAGTTTGGAAGATATGGTAATTTCTCTCACATATTTTCTTCTATGACACGTGTCTCTGTCAATATGCAAGTTGGGCACTGAAGAAGACTGCTCACCATGTTTTGTGGGTTCAGGGCTTATATTGGAATCTTCAACATTTCTTATTCAAAACCCATGAATGTTTTATATTTTTAGAGGTGGGTTCTATCACTAGAACCTGAATCAATTAGCTTTTGTTGGCAAAACACACAATATAGCTCATGGGGTTCCAAGGTTTCTAGAGATCATGGGCTTAATTGGTTCTGAAAAAAACCGAGTTTCATAGGAGAGATAGAAGAAGGTTTTAGATATTTCCTAGTAAGGCGTGTTTGATGGGGTCATGAAAATGTCCCTCCACACACTTTGCAACCCATCTGCTCTTCTTGGTCTTGTAACAAAAGACAAGATTTGTTTCAGAACCAGAAGAAGACCAAATCATCATCAATATGTGAGACCACAACAAGTATCTTCGGTCCTATTGCAGACTGATGAAAATGGAAATTCACCAGAACACAACAAGGTTTCTAGCTCATCATCAGGCGGGCAAAGATGTCAACTAGCCTCGAATCATTTTCTCGGCCAGCCAAACACCGTCGGGATCATTGGAGGCGTATCGGCGTTATCCACTCTCATTTTCTTGGAAAAGCTTGTCTGGTGGGGCTCTAAGTGTGGAACTTGCCCACCATTCGTCGTCTGCAGTGACTCAGCATTGCAAATGAAGTTAAGCTCTTTTCATTTACTCAAGAGCCAGGTTTCTGAGATCCAATCGGGTTTCGGTGCAGTTGTCGAGAGCTTGAGGAGCAAAAGGGTGTTTCTTGAGCAGTCAGGTGCAGGCTGCATAGTCATGCCTTGCCATGTTTCGTGTGTTTGGCATAGTGAGATATCTGAAGGGTGTTCTCTGCCTTTCCTTCATGCTGGTGAGTGTGTGGCTAAGGAACTTTTGGAGGCAAAATTGAAGCCTCTTGAAGTCGGTAGTGATGTGAGGATTGGAGTTCTTGCCACCAATGCAGCTCTAGTGGCTGCAATATATCAAGATAAGCTACAGAGTCAGGTACGTATATTTTGAAACAATTTCACAACGTTACTAACACTAACTTAGACCACATTGCGGACATTTCAAGTGACATTTTTTGAGCTTCCTAGTGTTAGTAACATTGTTAAATTTTGCTTCTTTTTTTTTATTTTTCAAGTACTGATGTTTGTCCGATCGGGGCAAAGATAATTTTTCATGCATTCGAGTGTTAGGTGCCTGGTTCGAATCAAACAAAATGGTGTTAAGATTTTACATGTTCTGGGAATTACTCAACAATCATGTTCTGGTGTGCATGTTGGATGGTTATCCATTACTACGTAATGATTAGCAGCCTATGGTACAAAAATTTGGAGAAAATACCATAAAACTGGAGTATGAAGAAAGTGGTTTCTGTTCTCTTGTATTTAGTAACTTTTTTTAACGAGTGGAACTGATGTAGGACCTAGATAGGTTAAAGAAACAGAGACAAAGGAAGAGAAGAAGAAGAAGAGAGAGAGAGAGAGAGAACTTAGAGAGGAGAAAGAGAGGATATCTGCATATTCAATAAATCACCAAGATTCAAAGTGAAATAAAATTGCTAGGTCCATTTATAAGATAAACATAATATTATTATCAAATAACTCAAACCATCCCAAATAGTCTTAATAAGATAAACATCGCCATAAATTATAATTTCTTTTTTTAAATTTCTCATCAGGAACTTTAAATCAATGTGCAGGGCTTTGAGGTTGTGTTGCCAGATAAAGGAACAATGGAGCATGTTGTGATTCCTTCAGCAGAAGCGGTAAAGAGAGGGGATGTGAAAGGGGCCAGGAATCTCTTAAAAATAGCAGTGCAAATTCTTTTGATAAGGGGTGTAAATACTGTCATAATTGCCTCTCATGAAATGCAGGGTCTTCTTCCTTATGATGATCCTCTTCGTAAGAAATGTACTGACCCCATGGATGCTTTGGCCAGGTCGACTATAAAATGGGTTAAATCCAAGGAAATATGATTGATCATGCAAAAGTTTAGCCTCATTGCTTTGGTTGGTAGTCTTAATAAATTCGAAGCATGCTTTGCAGGTGTTAGCAAAACTTCCTGTGTGTACAAGACATGGCTCTAATTGATAATTCCTTTTCCTCGTGCCAAATTAAGAAGTTCGAAAAGAGAAAAGACTTTTGAAGATGAATGCACATGGAATCTGATAATGGGCAGCGAAAAAGGGGGGCCATACAAGTCAGAACAACTCAAAAGATAATGAAGTACCGTTAATTTCTTTATGCTCGTTCGAGGTTCAAAGTAGCATTTGTGCAAATAAGAATCCCCCTTCGTTACATGATTTCCTCTTCATATAGATAGATATAGCATGTATGGTGCAATTACTTAGATTACAATAGCCTTTCCTATCCGATAGAAAAGGATCCTATGATCCTCAATGGATCTTACGATAGAAGAACTGACTCCGCTCTGACTTGCATTGCATAGATGGCTTGCAATATGCTTGTGTGATCTTCAATTTTTCTCGACAGAGACGGGAGTTTTCCTAAACCTAAGACCCTTTTTTTTAGACATGTACATTGTTATAAATATTTATATTTTGTGTGGGGGTACGAGACGCGGCGTAAAAATTTGAAATCTCAAACGTTAATTAGGGCATGGGCTATCGTCATTCCTGGATTCATTCTGCTGTTGTTGCATTCTATTGTTGTTGTTGTTGTTTTTGTTTTTATAGTTGTTTCTGGTTTGGTTTGGGTTGGTTTGGTTTGATTTTGTTTATGTTTTTGATATTTATGTGAAAAGGAAATGTTCTTTTGTTTCATCATTTGTAAATTCTCTCAGCCGTTGCTCTATGATCCACGCAAATACAGAATGTTCCTGAAGCGCATGAGAACAAATCACAAGTAGACAAGTGAAGCTAAAATAATTGTCATCTTTGAAGTTTCTGTGCAAGAAAAGAAAGGTGTTGATACTTCAAAACAAGGATGATGGTCATTTAGACTTTAACAACTAGAATAATGTGATAATTGAATGAAATTGTTATAGGGAAATTTTATTCAACCCCCAATATCTTAAAGACGACGAGTGAGGGCAGTCTGGTTGATAATATCTTGAAGACGACGAGTGAGGACAATCTGGTTGATTATAAGTCCTTCCACCTTAGATACATAGGAAAATTGAGAAAATTTTGAAAAACTAGGGTCAATAAATAGAAAAAGGCAAAAAAAAAAAAAAAGGGCAGAAAATCAATATTAATTAGGTCCATTTTATTCCCAAAAATGTTGAGATAGTTGTTAGGGGTGTACAATTAGAGCATCTAAGGAATATAATAGATAATTTCCCATTGTTATATTGGACTTATCTAGAGGCATTATTAGCCTTAGTTCTGCCCATGATGGCCAAGCTTAGTTGTGATACTAGCAGTAAGCAACACTCAACTCAGCACATAGCTGAATTAGTTAATAAAAAAATAATTAAAAAAAAAAAAGAAAAAGGAAAGATAAGACTTTATTAAATATGATTTAACTTCAAATACATTATATATGAGCAATTAACTAGGTGCAAAATTCTGTGTGACAACAAAAAAGATGAAACAACTTAACATGGAGGGAAAAAGGGAAGCCTTCTTTTCCCATCTTAGAGATGCAAAAACTACAAGAAGGATGAATTGATTGAATAAATAAAAGAGAAAATTTTCTATAATAATTCTAACCATCCTCTATCATCCTATGAACAAACAAATAATAATGCCTTACCATGATAATGGAAAAGGAAGGATCAACTTAAGAACAGGAGGAATTTCTGGATTTTGACTGCCTTGAGAATTGAAAAAAAAATTACCCGTGGCCGTGCTACAAATTTGAGAAAGAACCAACGGGTTGTTTTAGATGAGAATTGCCACCATCTACTGCATCCTGAAACGCCCAAGAAGAAATGAGGTGATGGGCGATCGCGAATGGACCGGGGAAAAACATAGGCGCTAGTTCGCCGCTCTCAACATTGAGGTCTGCAGCCAAGTTCTGTCCTTTTTCAACTCCATTGCACATCTGTTCTACCTTGGCAGCTGCTGTTATTTGGGCCTTCTTGTACTCGGCGGCTACCAATGCTTTTTTCACATCTTCTCTACTGTGCCATTTGGCGTCTACAAAAAGAAGATGCCTAAACAATACAATACTAAACACAAATGGAAGAAACTACAGAAAAAAAAGAAAAGAAAAGAAAAGAAAAACTGATCAATCCCAAAGCTAAGTAAACTCTTTTTTTGTTTTTTCGTGAAAAGAAACAATAGGTTGATTCAAGAAAATGGGCAAGTTTGGGGAGGTAATTAAAACAAATGGCCAAATTTTTTGGGTTAAACAAGAAGGCCATTTTTTTTAATCTCATATGTATGAACTAAAATTAATTTCACATTTACTAGTAAAAAATTGGTAAATCCTATATTTACAAACTAAATTAATTGGTAAATCAAATAGTTACCGAGTAAATGTGGCCAATTTCTACGTTATCAGTAAATTCAACCATTTTGCTAAAGGAAAGAAAATGCACCATCTACCAAAATATCTCAAAGGAAAAAAAAAAAAAAAAAAAAGATAGAAGAAGAAAGGAAAACAAAGTCAAAACAAATTTCAGTTAAAGTTAACCTATGGATTAGTCTGATGGTAGTTATAGAGTATTTAATACATGATAGAGTATATAATACAGTGAATACTATAAACACTGGGGCAATGTTACCTTCTAACTCTTCCTTGTCGACATTTATTTCAAGTGATTTTGCATAGGCGAAGAACCCAACCATCAACTGGCATGGAATGCCACTTGGTCCAACTGCGAACGAGCCAAATTACAAAAAAAAATCCAAGGAAAAACCTTTCCATATACCACTACAAAATTCAACTCAAAATTCCAAAAGATTCAGAGGACAGAGTACGTAATAGCATTGTATTTCTATTATGCATAATATTAACATAACAACTTAGAAGCCCAGAATTCACTCTTCATAAGATTATTAACACAGACAATAAATGTTACATACAGGGGGGAAAAAGAGCATGCAAAGCTGTTATATATTATATATAAAAATCACAAGTCAAGTTAGGGGAAAGACTTGTTGAGGTTTAGTACCTGGCCAGGGCTGAGAACTATGATAGACGACTTCTCCTACTTCAATCCCCGTCTCCTCCCATGTTTCCCTCCTCACTGCCTCTTCTAAGCTTTCCCCTGGCTAAGTACAGTAGAAAGATCTAAACTATTGAAATTTGCAACAAAAAGCAAATAAAAAGATGAAAAAAAGATGACATGGGTAAGAAATGTCTTGATTCCAATGACATTTTAGAAAATATAATTAAAAAAAAAAACAGTGATTTAGATCAGGAAAGTAACTTTATAATCTGTTAGGGGTAAAAAAGTGAGGACAGAATAGTAATTTTAGCTTCACAAAATCAATTGAATTTTGGAACATATGCATTCATGATGTTCATAATAAATTTTCTCATCATTGTTGTCTAGAAAATACGCCACACACCTCTATAAAACCAGCCAAGCAACTCCACATTCGTGGTACAAACCTAGATTGCCTGCTAAAAAGTGCACGGTCGTTCTCTTTATCAATAACTAACATAATGACAACCTGTGCCAAGGAAATATCACTATCAAAGTCGAACGCAATATCAAAATTCAAAAGCATCAGATTGTTGTCTATCTAAGCAACTGAACTGAAACACCCTTCGAACAAAAAATTAGGCATGTGTTATCATACTGGATCAACACGAGGATAGATTCTCTGCCTGCAAGAATCACTTGAGCATTGCTTCTGTCTCCCGGCTTCCTTGGGGACTGTTTTCTCTCCGCAATGCCCACAAAACTTCGATATTTTATGCCAATCCAGCAAGGCTCTGGCCTGATAAACCACCCAAATCAAAGAATCAACTAACTGGTTTCTATGGGGGAAGTAAAGAAAGAGGCATTTTATGCAACATTGTTTTATTATTCTACGACTGTGTGGGATTATTTTTAGATAAAAACACCATCACCTAACCAGGAGTCAAGTCTACCATCATGAAAGGAAACAAAAATCAGCCACAAACTTCTATTTCTCCCCCTACTTTTCCCATTCTAAAACACATTAAATTTTCAACCACAAATCTTAAACCAAGTATAAGGGGTTAGCAGGTTAGAGGTTTTACGTAACTGCCATCTCTTAACTATCATTGTTAAAATATGAATAGGAGACAGATTAAATGGATTGGTCTATTAAATTCATTACTAAAAATGATAATTAAAGACAAAAAAAAAAAGAAAAAAAAAATCCAACCACGGTCATGTGTTAGTTTACTAGTTCTTCCAAGAGCTAGTTGATACTAGCCTAAGAAGTTCGGAACTCAAATCTTTCCAAGTTAAGAAAATATCTAAATTGGAGTCCTGCAGAGAATTTCGGTACCAAAACACTAAAAATTTCTATCTCTATCCCTCCTTCCAATTTTTCCTTCTACCAAACAAGGCCTAAAATTCAACTTTTGCAAGGTTCAAACTCAGGATCACACCCTCTAATAGCGTATTAGTTCAACATTTCTCTCAAAAAAAGGTACAAGAGCCGGGCCAAACATTGGTTTTAAATTTTAAAAAACTGAATTCAAACAACGTCCTAACTCGTGACAAACTCAAAAACCATGATCCTAGTCAGATACCATGCTAACATTATGAATTCTATCATGAATATTATGAATACAAACGTTTCAAAATTTAAGTATTTTGTAAGGCTGAAATCAGAAATTTGTTCCAGCTTTTTAACCCTTAACAAGTAATACCTTAAAATATCCGTCATGCAATGTTTATCGTCTCTTATAATGAAAGGAAGCAATAGACAACTACAAGCCCAAAAAAAAAAAATATACTACTCACATGAAAGAAAGCAAATTACAACAAACACAAAAACAATAACGAAAAACAGGCCTTGGAAAATGGAAATAACAAAAAAAAAAAAAGAAAAAAAAAAGACAACTAACATGGCCAGCAATAGCCAATTGCCCCATAGAATCCTCATCAGCCCAATCGGTGGCCACCATCAACGTCCTAAGCTCCACAAAGGAGAATCTCTGACTACCCAATTCAGGAACCAAAGCACTCTCCTCAGGCACATCAACCGCCCAATAAACGACATCATCCTCAGCCCTCGGACCCAGATAAACGACAGAATCTCCTTCCATATCAACCCCAGACTTACCCAACAATTCCTTGCAATCCCACAACCCAATCCACCCCAATCTCCAAGTCCCATCCGAGGAAGCCGCCAAAGGCCTCCCCTTCCTGAACGGCAAGACCTTGAATTCCGGAGAAACCGCCACGTGGGCACGTTCCAAAAGCCGTGTTTTTAAGGTTTCGAGAGCTTGGGAAGGTGAAAATGGGTCGCCAGATTTTGGGGTCTTGGACCTGAGGGGATTGCCGGCGAAGGCGTGGGATCGGAGGCTTAGGGACATGGTGATTGTGGTGGGGATATGAGAGAGAGCTCGGGAATGGAGGTGGAGGTGTTTAGAGAGAGAAAGTATGGATGATGATGACGAGAGAGAGCGGAGAGAGAGCATCGCTCTTTCTTCTTATTATGTGTCCATCGTTAGTTTGTTGGTTGCCTCGTTTTGGAGGAAGAGACGAAAGTTTGGTGATGACGCGGAAGCTTGGAATGTTGACACGTGCATTGAGTTAGGACAACCTCAAAAAGTTTTTGCGGTTGTGTGGTGGGTGACGTGGGTAGAGGACCTTAAACGACCAAACTTTTTTTTTTTTCTTGTTTTTTATTTACGGTGTGGACCTTGTTCAAACTTTGAAGCTTCAACTAAAAAAATTGTTGTATTTCAAATTTGAGAAAATTTTATATTATTATTTTATGTTATATTAAAATATAAATTTGATATTTTTTATTTTAAAAAATTCTATTTTGGTATTTAAAATATACTAGTGTCCAAAATTTTTAGAAAATATTTTTTAGTATATTGAAACTTTTTTTAAAGATACAAAAGGCGAAATTATCTTTTTCATAGTTGACTAAAATTTTCAATAAACATCTAAATACTAAAAAAATTGATCTTAAAAAATACCTCAATCTTTCTCTTCATCTTCTTAGAATCCTCTTTTTCATCTTCTTTAAAAGAAAAGAAAAAAACCAACAAAAAAAAAAAAGAAGAAAAAGAAACCCAGAACCTAGCAGCTCTCTCATTCATCGTCCACCCCTACTCACCACCCTCCCCCCTGCCCACCACCCTACCTCCGCAACCAACCATCCCAACCCCAGCCGGTGTCCCCACCCCCACACCTCATCGCCACTTTCAGAGCCCCTAACCTCATCAGCTACTCTCCCTTTGCCCCCATTCCCTAACCTCGTCGGCTTTCATTACAGTGTTGCTTTCTCAATCAAATCTATCTCTAATTTCATTACTTTTTTCCATTTCAAGATTTTCCCTATTCATTGGAGAATTTTGACAGGCTTTTCGATTAGAGACTGCCATAATAGGTAGTGTCAATTCTATATGCTCCTGGTGTTTTTAGAATTTCAGTGAATGCAGTCTAGTTGATGAGGACGAGAATTCTCAGAAATTTGAATTGTGTTTTTTGATATATGGTTGATATAGATTAAGGCTTTGCATGTGTGTTCTTTGTCTCTGATTTGATCTTGGAAAGAGCCGAGAAGACAGAGGAGGATGGTTTTGAGGTGGTTCTGCAATCTTTTAGGAGAGATTGGAAGATAGAAGAGGTTGAAGAAGAGGATTGGTTTTTTTTTTTTTTTCTTCAGTGTTTGGGTTTTTTTACTCAGAATTTCAATCAACTACAAAAAGTGTAATTTTACCTTTTCGGGTTCTAAAAAAGGTTTCGAGGTATTAAAAAAAAAATTTTTCCTAAAAGATCGAGGTATCGATATAAAATTTTTCGAAACAAAGGTATTGAACTCATATTTGATATCACGCAGTGTATTAAGATGAAATTTTCCCTTTAAATTAGTTGTTTTTTATATAATGTCCTTTGAACTTTTCGTTTTGACAAATACACCATAAATTTCAAAATTATTGGTAATTGAAATCCAATAGCGAACAAGTATAAAAAATATAGATAATTTTGGTCACAAAATTTATACGTGAGTATTTTTAAGGGTTGAGCTAGTCATTTTAAGAAAACAAATTGGAAATTAACACGTGAAAAAGAGAACTTTATGAAAATTAAAAGTAATTATTGGACTCAATTGCCCATGATTTCACTGTTCAAGTGTACTGTGCCAAAATTGAAAGTTCAAGGAGCATTATGTAAAAAGTAAATAATTTAGGGTACAATAATATAATTTATTTTAACAAACAATATGAAGCTCTCAATGTGTGGTTCAAATTTTAGGGTTATAACTCTTCTCTAGAACATTCTGCTAATAAAAATTGTTTTTTAAGATCTAACTGAAAGATATCTACAAGTAGATTATTAGAGTGTTTGAAAAGTGTGGTTAGAATTGAAACTTTTGAGTTAAAAAAGTAACATATAAGAGCTTATACTATAGCTTATTTTTTCTAATCAGTATAATATATGAGAGCTTCATATTATATCAATCTAAAGTTTTGATTATAACTAGTTTTAATATACACCTTTTTTAGTACCCAATGTAGAAATCTCCATTTCTTTTTCTTTCCTAAATTACTATACTTGTGAATGGGACGATCAATTTAAAAAATAAATGGGAAAATGTGGGTTGATCGTAGCATCTGGTGGCCAGCTCATGGCATCAAATGTGAGCTGTCACGTGGTTTCGTGGTCCGATTGAATGAGAAGTGACGCACTACATTGTGTTAGGATCCGTAGAAAGAAAAAGGAGAGGATAGAATTTAGAAAGAAAACTGGAATAAGAAATAGAACCACGAGAGAGTAAAAATACATTCGTATGAAAAAAAGAGAGAGAGGATATTTAGGGTGAAAACAAAACCTCAAGAGAAAGAAATTAATAATCAATATTCACTTATCAATCTACTTTACATTTGGAGGATCAGAAAGTCCAAGCCATAAATAAACAACTACAGTACTCCTGGAAAAGTAGTCTCACCATGTACAAGGTTTTTATTTATCTTTCAAAGAAGATGAAGTTTGTCTTGTGGTCATTATTTGGAGCCGATTGGAGCTATAATGCTTTTTTCTAATCTGTTCCGTTGATTATCCAATTGATGGATCCTTTGACGAGTTATTAGAACTAAAGTTTTAAATTTAAGAAGTGTAACGTATAAGAATTTTATACTGTAACATTTTTTTGTTTTTTATTATAACAGCTAAAAGCTTTACACTGTAATCAATTAGAACTAATTAGTTCTAACTAACATTCCGAATACATGCTGCATAAACCATCATTTTCCTCTTGAAACGGTGATATTGAAAAGGAGATAAGAAAAGGACTAATTTGTTAGAACTAAAAAGAGTTACACTATAACATTTTTTTGCTTCTAACTGTAACAGCTGAAAGCTTTATACTGTAATTAATTAGAACTAATTAGTTCTAACTAACATTCCAAATACATGCTGCATAAACTATCATTTTCCTCTTGAAACGGTGATATTGAAAAGGAGATAAGAAAAGGACTAATTTGTTAGAACTAAAAAGAGTTACACTATAACATTTTTTTGCTTCTTACTGTAACAGCTGAAAGCTTTACACTGTAATTAATTAAAACTAATTAGTTCTAACTAACATTCTGAATACATGCCACATAAACTATCATTTTCCTCTTGTAACGGTGATATTGAAAAGGAGATATAAAAAGGAGAAATGTGTCCACCA